>CAJNDS010002564.1:97500-280000 GCA_905221605.1 Symbiodinium natans
TTGTGGCGAGCTCTGGCATCACAAACACCACTGGAATCTTCAGCTTGGATGCGACAAACTGCTCGTATACAGTCCATATTCTGCGCAAGTACACTGGCTCGTCCCATGTGTCCAGAACCGCTACCACGCGACCTATACGCAAGAGGTTGCTCTCAAAGACTTCCTCCAAGTTGTCGCTTCCGGCACTGCATGCTTCAACTATCAAGCGAAACTGATTGTTAACGAAAATGTGTGTGAAGTGCAGTAACCTGACTATGGATCAAACCTTGGGTTAACGAAAAAACACATGAAGAAAAACACTTCTTCTGGCAGGACAACTGGGACAGCCGTGCTTCGATACATAGTAAGTGCGCTCTTCATCTGCCCGATGCTGTAACGCCATGTCCACGACATGAAATGCGTCTGCTCTCGACGATCCTTGCGAGGCAACCAGTCGACCAGCGCACAACCGGGCCTGCCATCACGTGGGCAAAGCACATTCTGACCTATCGGATCCTCAGCCAACCAAAACGAGGTTTTCATGTCAATGAAGGTGGGGTCATCCTTTCCGGTGCGCTGTCTTGCCAACTGCACGAAATCCGCGGAGAGGAGATAATGCATGCTGACTCCTGCGAGATTGCTTTGGCGAGCACGCATTTCAAGCACTCGCTGGTCAACGGTGGATTTGTCAGCACCAAGCTGCTCCAAGACGGCATGATGCTGGTGCATTATTTCAGGCATCTCTTCCCACAAATCGTCATAAAGATGGCTTAGAACTCCCTCAATCCGCTTCGCCCTGCGTGCACGCCGATACATCGCCACCAAGCGGACGAGCACGAGCAACATGGCAACCCCAAGTGCAATTAAAGGCAGGTGCCACGAAATGCACTCATCCCTGAACACCAAATGGGGAAGCCCGCATGCTCTGCAAGTGTCGAAATCTGCAACGTGTAGTGCCGGGCATGGTGTGCAACTGCTGCGATCTGGCACAGGAACTGAGCCTGGACCGCAAGGATCGCAATAAGAAGCGTTTGACCGGGCAAACTTTCCCGGCGGGCACACTTCGCAGCCCAGCAGATTGCGAGCAGGAAAAAATCCAGCCTCGCAAGGTTTCTCATCAAACGAGACTGCGCCCTGAAACATAGTGTCCTTGTCCTGCAACTGCGAGACGTCCCAAGAGCTTAAACTGTGGCTGAAGGTCACAGCATTCCGGAACATGCTGTCCATGTCTTGGACTGACGAAGTATCCCAAGACCCAATCGCTTGATCGAAAGACGTGGCACCCTGGAACATACTGAACATGCTTGTGACTGAGGATGTATCCCAAAATCCGATATCTTGGTTGAAGGAAACAGCGTCCTCAAACATTCGGCTCATCAGTGTCACAGACGAGGTGTCCCAAGAGCCAATGGTTCCATTGAAGGCCATGGCGCCGGAGAACATGCTGTTCATATTTGTCACTGCCGAAGTATCCCAGGAGCCAAGGTCCTGGTTGAAAGCCGAGGCATCAAAAGAACGTTAAATCCTTGTCTGCGACTGAAAAACCTCAAACCGCAGGGGGGGGGGGGGGGGGGCGGGGGCGAGCCCTTCTTGCGCACCCCGTAGTGACCCCCCCAAGCACCCCCTGGAGACGCCCTTGAAAACCCATGCAAGCCCAGGGTATCCCAGGGTTCTTGGGGGGTTGAAATACCCCGTGCTGCAGTGACTTTCGCGTGATGTTTGTGGTCCCCTTGTCAGGGGGTAGCAGCGGCCCCTGCGTGAGAGACTCATAGCAAAGCTACCCCAAGAGGCAGCAAAAGGCCCCAGGAAACTTCAAAAACACCAGACAGCGCAATCCAGGAGGCCCCAACATGCAAGGCCAGGGGGGGGCAGGGGCTTCGGCCGGCCCCGGCGAAAGAGAGTCCAGCAAAGCTACCAAAAAAGGTTTAAGAACCTCAAGAACCAATGCAGACCCAGGATTTGCCAGGGTTCACAAGAAGATGTACAGGCCCTTACTGGAGCCCCTTGTCTGTGTGCTGAGAGGTGGCTTAACTCCTCTTTGGGGGGCCCAGAGCCAGGGCGACCAGAAAAAACCTTGATTCATTATGAGATACGCAACATAGCAGAAAGCGTAGCTCGGGGGGCCCCGGTAGGGGTTGTCCTGGGAGGCTTGACCCTCCCAAACCCATAGCCCTTGTCCAAAAGGCTCGAGTGCCCACGGCGCTCTCACCAGTTTAGGGTTTAGGGTTTAGGGTTTAGGGTTTAGGGTTTAGGGTTTAGGGTTTAGGGTTTAGGGTTTAGGGTTTAGGGTTTAGGGTTTAGGGCCTGAGGGATGTGACCCGCGCCAGCCCTCCCCTTGTCTATCTCAGGCCTCTTGGGTCGGCGGCCTGAGCTGGAGGCTCTTACAATCCCAGGCGTCCTGGTTGAAAGACGTGGCTTCAGAGAACATTAAGTCCATGTCTTCGACTGATGACGTATCCCATGAACCTAGGGCTTGGTTGAAGGACCGAGCGCGTGCGAACATCCAGTCCATCTGCGACACCGACGAAGTATCCCAGGATCCGATTGCCTTGTTGAAGGTCGCGGCCTCATGAAACATGACGCTGAATGTTGTCACTGCTGAGGTGTTCCAGCGGCCAATGTGTTGGTTGAAAGCGGTAGCCCCAGAAAACATGCTGCCCATAGATCTCACTGCAGAGGTGTCCCAAAACCCGATGGCTTTGTTGAAGGCCGTGGCATGTTCAAACATGGCAAACATGTCCTCGACAGCTGAGGTGTCCCATGAACCAATGTCTTGATTGAAGTTGGAGGCGTACCGAAACATGTACTCCATGTTCTTGACAGCTGAGGTGTTCCATGAGCCGATGTCTGAGTTGAAGTCAGAGGCTTCAAACATGTGTCTCATGCTCACGACCGATGAAGTATCCCAGCAATCGATGGCCTGTGTGAAGGCCGTACCGCTGAACATGTACGACATGTCCGTGACTGATGACATGTTCCAAGAGCCTATGGCTTGGTCAAAGTTCCGGGCCCCATCGAACATGAAGCTCGTGTCAGTCACTGCCCTGGTAGTCCAAGAGCCGATGGGTCGGTTGAATTCAGCATAGCTGAACATTCTGTGCATACTTGTCACTGCCGAAGTGTTCCAAGAGCCAATGTCTTGATTAAAAGCCCGGGTATCATGGAACATGTAGCGCATGTCCCTGACAGATGAGGTGTCCCACAACCTGATGGCTTGGTTGAAGGTCCAGGCCTCTGAGAACATAAAACTCATATTGGTCACTGCTGCAGTGTTTCAGGAGCCTATGGCCTGGTTGAAGGCCCGAGCCCTGCTGAACATGCCGCTCATATCCTAGGCTGGCCTTTTTTTTCTCCTCTGAAAAAATCCTCAGTAAGGCCCAATTAAACCCAAGAAGGGAAAACCCAAAATATCCCAAAGGCCTACCTAGTATCGGTGACAGCAGAGGTGTCCCAAGCACTAATGTCCTGGTTGAAGTCCGAGGTATCCAAGATGTTGCCCGGAGCAAAGCTCTGGACGAGTGGTTGGTACGAGAACATGTAGCGCATGTCTGTCACTGATGAGGTATCCCATGAGCCGATGGCTTGGTTGAAGATGGAGGCATTGGAAAACATAAAGCTCATATCCTTCACTGAGGATGTGTTCCAGGAGTCGATGGCTGAGTTGAAAGCCCTGGCACCTCTAAACATGCTACTCATGTTTATCACCGCAGCGGTATCCCAGGCCCCAATGGCTTGATTGAATCCGCGCGCTTCTTGGAACATGCGACTCATATCAGTGACAGCAGAGGTGTTCCATGAGCCAATGTCCTCATTGAAGTGCAAGAGCCCTTCGAACAGTCTTGACATGGAGGTCACGGAAGAAACATCCCACTCTACAATCTGTCCGTACTTGGAGACAAGCTCAGACCTTGTGCCGGCGTCCCAACTGGCAACGGCTGCTCGCAGCTCGGCTCTGTTGTTGAAGGCTTGCAAGCCACAACAAGGCATCAAGCACAAAGCGGTGATCGAAAGGCTTAGCGGCATCGGCATCCTCTGGGCAGGCGGCGACTGCTTCAGTTCTGGTGCTTCTGGTGCTTCTGCTAGTTGTTCCTAGCTTCCGAGATGTGCAAGATGTACCTGCTTTGGAATCCTGCATCCCTCGCTGAGGGCTGTTGTCATGTATCTTGTGTTAACAGCCTGACAGACAGCAACCCGCGCACATCCTGCTTTCCAGGGCTAAGGATCTACGGCCCTTAGAGGGTGCCCAAAGTGTGGCGGTCAATCCTGTCTTTGGATGGTCGCGCCGCTCCCTGCCTTTGCCAGCAGCCGCACCTGGCAAGCTACTTGAAACGGCAAGTCAAGATGGTGAGGCAAATATCCAGAGTAAACCCTTCCAGAGCCGAACGCAAACTCTAAGCGGCCTGTAGCCTCAGGGGGGAGAAGAGTGCGGGGGTTCAGAGTCGGCAAGGGTTGAGGATGTTGAGGCCAAGTGCCCCCTTTCAGGCGGAACAGGGCCTTCATCCCAGCTTTGGGCAGCGACTTCGGCGGCGGCTTGACCTTGCAAAGTCGTGGCGTCATCTACTTGGCGTAAGAGCCCAAGAAGCCTCTAAAAAGTTTCAATGGCTTCAACGCTTCCATGGCTTGACTGTCAATGGTCCCTGCCACAACAGCTCCAGGTGCCACACCACCACGGGCTTCGGCTTCGATCTGAGTTCAAGGGGCGCTGCAACACACAGCTCGCAATGATCACTTTCATTCTCAGCACGTTCCAAGCGGTGCGCTGCGCTTCTGAGGCGGGTTTCTCACACCAAAGTTCGTCAACGCTCGACCCGAAGTTCCGCAGGCTTTGGCTACGGCTTTGGTTGCACCCGCTTCAACGGCGGTCGAGGGGCCTGGCGCAGATGAGGGCTTGGTTTGTCTACGATGAAAACGTACACGGGTTGGAGTTTCACAGGTTGAGGGCGTGGGACCTCATTTTCAGGGTTCGGAGGACCGAGTGATTGCTGGAGTTTGCCTGGGACGTGCAGTTATCACTGGACCAAAACTGATCGCGATGCCGCGGGGCCATGGGTCCAAAGACTACAACACAAACTCTCAATGACCTGGACCTGGACCTACACCACTTTTATGAGGACATACCCCTCGGAGGCAAAGGAATATTTTCATAACTTGCACTTCTTTGGCAACCCCGACCTGCTGCCGCCGCTGCAACGGCGGGCGGCCACCTCGGGGTTGAGCGGAAGGGCTGCACAAAGATGCTTCAGCTGCAGCAATGAGGGTGGCGGTGAGTGCATGTCAGTGGCATTGCTGTAGCAGTTGTTCGGGCACCTGTGCCTTCGTCGTGCGAAGCGACAACGCGTTCATGCACGCTGTGGAAGGACATCCTTTCACACTGAACCAGAATGAAACCACCCGAGTCAGTCACTGTCGTTTTGGGCCTAGTTTTGGGCAGCTGCGCTTGTCTGTCTTCGGCCCTCACAGCCGATAATCCATCGCAAGGTGGCACACACACCTGATGTTGACGTTGGCCACGCCGAATAGTGAGACAGAAACGGAGGTGCCCCATCCCAAGGCCGGCCAAGTCATGTTTTACAAAGAATTGGGGGATTGGTTCTGCAAAATTGAAACAAAATCGAATCTAAAATCGAATTTTCGTTCAATGTCATCGCCACGGCCTCAAGCATCTGCTGCATGACCCGAGAATCATACCCGCCGCAGTTTACCACTAACCCTTGATGTGTCTGCTGATGTCTGTGTCCTCGTGGTGACAGTAGCAGAAAGTGCCAGTAGCTCAGACATATCTGTACACTGGGCACGTGACTACGAGTGACGTATGTAACCGTATGTACACGAGCTCAGCCATTGGGAGAAAAACGCGTTTTGCGATGATCAGCTCTCCATGCGAGTCACAGCCATGCCAGCAACTGGGTCGCGCTGTCACGACGACAACCTGCCCTGTTCTGGACTGGCCTCGGCGGATACACAAATGCCGAACCCTGTTGTGAGCGACCCCGCTACTGTGCTACTGCGATACTGCCCTACTGAATTGCGAGATTCTGTGATAGCTGTCATGGCTCTCACTGACTGTCCTAAGCGCCCAACGGCCAGAAGGTCTTCAATCACCCCGTGTGGGTGTAGACTCCGTCCTCTGCTCCTGCCTCTGCTCCAGGCTGTCCCCCTCTCGCTCGCCTGCCCTGCGCTGGCCATCCCTGTTCTGCCGCGCGCGCTCACGCCTCTCCTCGGATGAGCTGCTCCCCACATTCCCTCAACGACCCATCGCCAGACACCAGGCAAAAAGAAAAAACAAAAAAAAAAAAGGGCGCGGCGTACGACAAGCCCATAGGAGGTCGGGTCAAAGCCTCGGAGACGTCAACCCAGAAGGGCTGAAAGAGCTCGGGGATGCGCGCCGCCTCCGCAAAATGCTTCAATCCCCCCTTCTGCTCCCTTTACTCTTACTAAGCAGGCCCACCAATACCCAGGGCGAGTCTCAAAGAAACCCCATGTGTACACTCTGCTCGGCATTCGGGTACCCGAAACGAGGGTATGCCTGCAAACCTCTAACACCCTAAAACCCCAAACGCCCTAAACACCAGACACCGACACCTGAAACCCTCCACACGCCTCAACCCAAAAAAGAAAGCTGAAAAGAACCTCCCAGAAACTTAGCTTACTTCGAACATCCCCCCCCAAAACCCTGCAGGTAAGGAATTTGCGGGGCTCACGGCGGGGTTGGGCAATCCAAGGGATTCCAAGGAATTGGCGAAAATCTTTGGGGGTGGGCACTCCAGATATTCTCTGGGGATACTTTGGGGTTGGGACTCAGGGTTCTCTGTGGGACATTCGGGGTTGGGCACTCCAGGATTTTTTTTTTGCGCGTACATTGGAGCTGTTGGGCACCCCAGAATTCGCAGGGGCCACTCTCGGGGCTGGGCACTTTCGGGCTTCTCTGGGGATACTCTGAAGTTGGGCGCTGCATGGAGCTCTGAGGATACTCTGGGGACGGGCGAGGAGAAGAGTTTAGTTTAAAATCTAACAACCCACACCGAGGTTGGTGAATAACCAAAAGACCTAAACCCAAAACGAACACCCACAAACAACAGAAAGCTCTCAGAAAAACCGACAAGAGCCCGGAAACCCTAAACCTCCAGCCCCAAAAACACACTACACTACCCTAAGCCCTAAATCCTACACCCTAAACCCGAAAACCCTAACCCCCAAAATTCCGGGTTCGGCGCGGCCTTCACGGGATCTTCCAGAAACCGCCGCGGGATGGAGGCGGCTTCCAGGTTCAGGGACTGCGAAGCTCCGGGGAGATTCTTTTGTAGCCCTAAACCCTAAACCCTAAACCCTCATCCCTCATCGGGCTTAGGGCTTAGGGCTTAGGGCTCAGGGCTTAGGGCTTGGGGCCCTTCGGGCTTCGGGGTCGAGTTTAGGGCCTTGTGGGGGGAATACGGCGTCTGGGTTTCTGTCGGGGTTTTGCAGGGTGGGGAGGCTTAGCTCGGAGGCTCCTAAGATGCACCCGGTTCGGGGGGTGGGGACAGGTTAGGCCTGATTGGGGTTGAGATTCTGGGGTTTTTGTAAGAGGGGGCCACTACTTGGAGGTGCAGGGTACTTACTAACCAATGATAGCTGCACTTATAACCCACTTATAAGCCCCTTCAGTTGTCTGATATGGTCTTAAGTACCGCTATAAGTACAGCTATCGCCAATTAGTTAGTACCCTGAACCTCCAAGTGGGGGGGGGGGGGGCATAGCGATGCCAGCTACCACCGCGCAGTTCCGAGGCAGTTGGCGAGCATCAAGCACTCAAGGCGCTGGGGTTGCAGAGGAAGGTATGTTTCTGGCATTGAATCCTGACACCCGAGCTGCAAAGACCCGGTGAGTTCAAAGAAAAAATCACTTCGGCTTGTTCTCAACATCCCGATAAAGGGTGCCGATTGATCCGATCGCACCTGCAATGATTCCCCAGCCTGCATGAGTGAGAACCTCTCTCGTGCGGGGAGCTCATGTTGACTAAGCAGCGCGGGGGTCGGTCTCTTCACGGCAGAAGCCTGGCAGGCGTGAAGGAGGACAATCAACCAACACTGGAATTGGCGGGTTTTGGGGCATTGTAGCTTTACGGATGCTGCTTCGCCGGGGGGCTACTGGTTCGGCAACTCCTGCACGTTTTATGCCACAAGAGATGCAGGTGGCAGCAACCCGGCCTGGTGGCTGACACTTCCCATTGTGTCTCGGATAGCGCGGTGACCCAAGACTTCTACTGTCCTTCGAGTCCTTCGAGCCTTCCGGCTCTCCCAAAGCACAGCACGGCATCAGCGCATGATTGCTGAGGGGTGACGTAGTCGACTTAGCCTGTATGACACTGTATGGTGCTTCCTGGCAGTGCACTTCCTTGGCGAAAGAGAACTCAACTGCCACAAGGCTCCGACCCGGCAAATCGGATGCCTCGGCCTGCCAACGTCTGCTCTCACTCAGAATACGCTCAAGCTGCCCAGGGAAATACCCACAGACAAACAATCTAATTCTGCTAAGAACAGACCGATTTTGCGACCTTTGGGGTTTGCGCTGGGTGAACGGACCATATCAAAAACCTGATGAGAGGTTTTCAGCCTGCTGGAATCGAGCGGGCCTCTCTTCTTCAAGAGGCGGGCCAGGCTAGTAGACATAGGTCCATCGCAACTTCTGGGGCGGGGGATCTCAAACACACCTCGCTGCCCTCAATGCCTTGCACATACTTGCAAGACCCTCCACAGATCGCACATCCAGAGTCTATGTACAGTCCTTGTGCGCTTCAGTGGCTGTGAGAAGCTACTGGAACGAATGCCGCAAGGCTTGCAGCGCAACTGCAGTCTTGCAAAGAGCAGAACTCATACAGAGCATCACCTTCAGCTCGTTCCAGCTGAGCTTGAGATTCCGGCTCCGCGTCTCACCTCCTCACCAGCCTGCATAAGGAGGGGGGGAGGCATGGCCAGACGTGAGAAGGGTCCACGAGCAGAAGAGACCAAAATGCAAATCAAGTTGCTTTTCCGTATGTATATACATATATATATATATACATATGTATACTTGTATATTTGTATGCCTATGCAACTTGAAACACATGTGGCAAGATCAGCAACAAGAACGAGCAGGCCAACATACCGTTAGGAGGCATTCACCTCCAGGGCAGCCGGAGAGGTCGAGGCTGAGGCGGCACATCGAAGCTCCGGGGCCTCGTCAGCTCAGTTCGTTGGGCTGCCCTCCTTCTGGGGCGTAGCGCGCCGGGGGTTGAGGTCTTTTGGGTCTTGGGGGGGTTTGGGGACTTTAGGTAAAGCCCCCTCAGCCCCTGAACCCGAAAAAAACCTCTACTCGCTGGCACACTCCTCCGACTTCGTCTGTTTTCACTCCACATCGCTTTTTGTGATTGTAGCATTGTAGAGACTTAGATCCCCACATGGGGTACTTCCCGCAATAGGGGTTACTGGCCCTCCTTACACAACCCTCAAATAGTGATTTCTCTGTTAATCAGGACCCCCAAAGAAGGTACCCGAATTTCAACGGAAACCCCGCAGACAAAAGATCAAAAGGGACATCTGAGGTCCAAGCCGGGAAGCTGGGCGATGTTGGCCAAGTGGGGCCGGACCTCCGCCTCAGGGTCTTGGACCTCGGACAGCGAAGGCAAAAGCTTGCGGGAGTGGAGCTTAGGGAGGGGAGCTTCAGGCTTCAAGGGCCCACCTAGCTGATCAAGTAAGTGGGCCCCTGGCCACAAGCCTGACCTTGATGGAAGTATGCGAACTTGAGTCCACTGAGTGACTCAGGCAGCAGCAAACTTCTCCAGCTGCTTGGCCAGACTTGCGATGTCCTGAGACGGGCGGCCCGGTTGGTGTCAGAACAAGCAAACGTGCTCTATAAGAATATGTTCTAAAGTTCGCATTGCATGTTGTGAATAGATGCTTCTCCTTGCATACATATATATATATATATGCATACAGATATATATATATATATGCATACAGTGTCAGCCATGAATATATACGTACACTGACAAAGTTGGGCTCGACACTTGTACCGGCCTCAAGTTGTCGAACGGTAGCTTCCAGCATCTGCCTCGCATGGCTTCAGCTCGGGCGTGTTCGCGGTCTAGGGTTCAGGGTTCAGGGGAATTACCCTTCTTATAAGCTAGGGTTCAGGGTTCAGGGAAATTGCCCTTCTTATAAGCTATGTCAGGGGGAGACCCTGGTGCAGAACCACTCCCGCTCTCCATCTCTGAATACGGCTACGTTGCTTGTTTGACACTGCCTTGGCGAGATTGCCTAAACCCTAAAGCTCAAAAACTAACTAGTTACCCCACACCCCAATCCCCAGGCCTAATCCAAAGGTTCTACTGACCCATAGCCAGAAAACCCTAAGCCATTATAGCCCGAAACCATCCTAATACCACCGAAAATCGGATCCTTGAGTACATCTGCAGCCAATCTCGAGGTCCCCCCAAAACATTCGCTGCTTCACCTAACGCCCTTGAACAACGCTCGGTTGAAGGCTCGGGGCCGTTTAGGGCTTGCGCATGCTCCTCCAGGAAGGGCTTGCTCCCTAAACGAACCTTTTGTTCTCTATAGATCTTGGCCGGGGGCACCTCAGCCTTGTCAAACACAAAAAAGCTTAAGCGGCAAGGTGTGCCAAGACGCAGGATGTTGCTCCAGATCGTTGAGACCTCTGCAGGCCAGCAGGACTCCGGTCAAGAATCAAGAAGAGGTGTGCTGCAGACTTGTCTGAGCGACAATCAGCCACCGAAACCGGCTACATGACGAGCTGTGTCCCGCAGGCAACGGCCCTAAGCACCCAACAAACCCACCCTGGGGCCCATGACCCTCCTGCGCTGGCAGGAGAACTGCTGGCAGTGGCTCTGCGGAAGCCCTCGCGCCTGCACCCCCGCAACACGGCTTCAGGGACACGGAGAGGGACTTTTTTAACCAAGAAAGCCTTAATCTGTTGAAACAGCGGCTTTCGTCGCGCACACCGCGCGCAGCGTCAAGGGCACACAACTCAACTGGCTCACGAACTCTTGTTCAACTTGATACGTTGGTTAGGACAATGAGGAGTATCCGGGTTGACAACGGCCAAAGAGAAGGACCAAAGGCATCACCGCACCTACGCGAGGATTGAGCCTGGAGTTTAGGCACCCTCCTAGACTGCGACTCGGATCAACCATGAGTCAAGTTCCCTGACGCAACCTTCCTTCTGTGCTTTTCTCTAGATTCTGATCCTTTCTAGTTTCTTCTGGAGCCTCCAGAGGGAGCCAAGAGAGCTGCCCATTTCTGGTCCCCCCAATGCGAGCACGCCTCAAGCACGAGTTCAAGCCACTCTCCCCATCGGCTGGGGAGGCCGGCGTCCTGGCACATCTGAGAGAGTCCGACAGGCTGCTGCAAACCACACCGGAACCGTTCCCAAGCAACGCCTCACTAAGCATAAGTCTCTCCACAAACCCAGATCCCGAAGCAGCATTTCCCCAAGCCCCCATCTGTCCGGCATCTGCGAGAGAAGCTGCTGCCCCGCGCAGGCCATGTCCGAGGCCCTTTGCCTCACCTCCTGGGGCTGATCTTGCTTCGGCTCGGAATACATCTCAGAGGGTCACCGGGTCAGCTCACTGCTCTTTGCGTTTCTTAATGAGGATCAGGGTTGCGGGGTAGAGGGCAAAGGCTTGTTATATGAACAACAGGCCGAAATTTGCGGTCTGCTTGCGATCTGCTTGTAAGCAGACTGATCGCCGCCCGAGCCTGGCCTAATGCTGCACAGCGTTTCGCCAGCACGCCGCCCCAGTCTGAAGCTTCGAACAATCCCCTCAAAAAACTCATCAACTCTCCTCAATGGCAGACAAGACGTGACCATATCGCGCTTCGGGAAGGGCACCTGCCGGCCGAAGGATTTGGGGGTCTAGGGATCTAGGGCTTTGGGACCTGTGTGGCACAAGGGTTGATCGCTAAGGGTTCTGGGTTTGGAAATTCGGAATGCAGAGCTACTTGAGGCTCCGGGAAGCTCAAGTCTTTGCAGGATGGTGATTTGGGAGTCGGATGTGTAACATCTTGGGATGCAGGATGAAGTGCTGTGGGAACACCAGGCCGGTGCAATGGGCAGCGCTTCCACATGACCTTCTCTACTTGAAGATCCTTGAGCGTACTTAGGCCTATGAAAAAATTCAGGCAAGCAGCATGATCACAGCAAGAACTTCTGTTGGGCAGCCATGTCACGGTCATTCCATGTTGCGCAAAATCCCACCGCGGGGGTGCGTTCTCTGTCTGCTCATGGGGCACACTGGTTCGTCAACTTCTCATTGATTGCTTGCGCTTACATTCGCAAAGACACTTTCCCAAGTGGATCATTTACTTCTGAATGGCACCCGGACCTCAGCCGTATCAAGCGTCTCCAAAAAAAACTACATGCACAACCTGCACCTGAGGCAAAGTACTCGAACAACATCCAAAAAAAAAACCCTCCGAGGCCTAGTTGACACTCAGCTGAGACGTGGATCCATCGGAAGAGGAAGGTGAGGCGACGTACGTACCTCTGAAACACGCCGTCTTTGGCGTCTCAGCACGTCATGGAAGGTTGAGACTTCTCCGCTCGTGCATTCCCAGGCCGTGGGGGGTTCGCCCCGGCCTCCGGCGGTGGCACGGGCTCCGGCCCCCCCTCCCCTGTAGGGGAGCTGCACTCCGTAAGAAAGGGTGGGGCAAAAAAAATCCTGAAAGTGGTCTTCTGCTGTACGCCTGGGATCTTCCCGGAGACCCCCTTTAGGGCCCGCTGAGACGCGAACGCGATGGGAGCCCTTCCCCTGAAAACCCTGTGGCCACCTTGGTGGTGGGCCTCTTCTAAGCTGTCTTCTGGACTTCTTGGCAAGCTCCCTCAAGCCCACGAGCACCCAAGCTTTGCTTGGAAACAAGCTCATTGCCACAGATAACAAGTGCGCCGGAGGTCTTGCACCACCTGCTAGAAGTGCCACGCCTTATCTGCCACCCGCCCTTGCGAACTGGAACCGCCGAGGTCCGCTGACGCACATGTCCCATGGCTTGGGCCAGCCCAGCTGCCGAGGCGGCGCACACAAGCGTTTACAACTACCCCCCCCCTTGACACGAAACACAGGAGGTGCGTCATGTGTCGTTCAACCTGACCCGCACATCTTCCGAGGGATTTGCCTGGTGCTTTCCATCAATGGCATCATAGCAGGACCTGGCGATACGACAAAGACCTTGGCTACGATACAATGCGAGGCATGGGGATTCGGGAAGGGCACCGGAGGTAAACCAGCGAGAGCGAGGACGGAGGCGAGGCGAAGAACTCCGTGAGTTGCAGCTCCACCTCCGAAAATCCGCGAACTCTGAGAACGGAAGCTGCACACAAAAAGCCCGAGAGCGATCCTTTTTGCCTCCGACATGCAAGCTCTATACACGGGAGTGCTGCCTGTTTAGCATGCGCATGTTAGGAAAAGGTGGCCAATTGTGTGGAAGATGTCAGCACGGACAAATTGAGGTTTGCAGAGTTTGCAAGAGTCCAAGAGCTCCCGCCTCGGCGTGCTCGAACGCAGCCGCCGGATCCTCACAAAGCAAATACGAGAACACAATGTGTGTATATATGTATATCATTCATGTAATATATTTGTTTACCTTATACTCATGCGCGTATACGCACCTAAACTTTCTGTTTACGGAGCCCTGGCTAATCGAAGCGAGCGGCAACACAACGTGCGGACCGATCCTGTGGATCGCATCTAGCGCGAGCTCCTATAGCCCTGAACTTTGCGCATGAATCGGGCTCGTCTCTCAGCAAACTGCTGGGCTTTGAGGGGCTTTGTGGACAGAAATCAACCGCGGGCAAAAGCTTCAAGCCTCCAACAAGGAAGCTGGGGGCTCATTGGCCTGTGCCATAAGGTCCTGCAAGGGAGCATGCACTGCAAAGCCGGTGCACAGGAGGCACAGGAGAAACAGGAGAAACAGGAGAACCAGCCGGCCCCGCCGTCAGAATCAGCATGGTGCTTTGCCTCAGGCCAAGCCATGCATGGGATAAGCAAGGACAGGTGGAATATCATGGGAAAATGAGCCTGAGCATCCGGCTGACATTTTTCGAACGGCATTCGGATGAACAGCGGATGACAAACCTTGCTGTGCCCGGGGCAATGGCAAGTCTCTTGATGAACTGACTGATTCGTGGCTGCTTTACTTGCAACTTGGTTCTGCGTGACAGGTCTGACTCCGTGTAAGGCTCGCGCGGTCACCGTGAACCAACGCAAGCAGACCTGTCATCAAAGTTGCGGCCCAGTTGAGTCCTACAAGGTTAAAATGATGTTGGGGTCAATCCTGGCCGTGGCGGAGTCTGCCACTTGCGGCAGGGAAGACCGAGACAGAAATATACGGAACCCTTCACACAACCCTTTTGCTTCTGGTCCTGCTGGAACATCTCTAGTGCTCCTAACGCCTCGTCCAAAGCCTAGTCCAGTCATGGCCCTTGTCTGCAAACAAAACAGCCCTGGGGCCCGGGCTGGTAGAAAGCCACGCAGGCCCGCAAGGCCCAGGAGCTCGACAATGACCTCTGGAGGGCGTGCACTGAGGGTTCGAGTGTCTCAAGAGATGTCGTGTTTTGCACTTCGGGTTTTTGCGCCTTTTTCTTGAGGGTTTTTGCGGCTTCGGGGTTCTTAAGGCAGAGGTCCTCAAACGGAAGCTCTGGAAGAGGCCTCCAGTAGGGGGTCCAGCATCTCGGCCGTCTGCTCAAGAGAGCCTCCCCACATGAGTGTACTCATGAGTGTACTGTTACCCGAAGATACTCTGAGATCCTCTAAGACTCTACCACACATACTTCACCAAACGCCTTCCGGCGGAACAACAGAAGTCGGCTGCATCATCAGCCTTGGCATACGGCAACAGCAGCAACAATAGCAAGCAAACGAGAACTGAGTCTAAGACGTCTCAGATGCCTTGGACCCCGAACTCTCGCTCAGTCGATCCAGGCCAGCAGCGATGGCCCCATGGCGCGCACGTCCAGCGATTTGCATGCACAAGAGCTAGAGAGCAGGTGCTGAGTGGAGATGGGCTTTTTAGTTCTTACTGCAAGAAACCAGTGCAAGCAATGCCTTTGATGTTGTCATGCCACGCTTCATTCAAGGAGTAAGCCTGCTTCAACACAACTACTGGCATCCACTTACTTCGACAGACCTCGAACCTGAACCCCCGATCTTCCCTGGATTTGAAGGTGTCGAGCATGCAGTCATATCAAAGTCTTCAGACAGGAATTGCCGGCCACCAGCAGCTAAACTCACCGGAAACAGAAAACTCGTGTCAGAAGGCGACAGTGAAGTCCACAAAAGCCGCTGGCGAGTCTCGTCCCCTGTGCAGGGCCCAGCCTCTTCCCGCGACCGTGGGGGCGGCTCATCTCCTGTTTTGTTTTTCACTCTACGAATGCACCAGGAATCTACTCAAAGGCCAGTTGCTGCCGGCACGGCTTCAAACCCCTGGCGCTGTCAGCATGGCTCCTGGCGGAGCTTCCGGGGTGACGAGGATGCCTGCGCAGCGGACCCTCACACCCCTCACGGGCCCTGTGTCGCCAAAAAACTCTCAGCTTCCTCAAGATAGAAGCGCTTAGGAGTCATGTGTGCCAGCTGTTCCTGCATTGACTTGATCGCAATTCTTGTTGTTTGTCGCACCGCCGGCCGTAAACAAGATGATCCCTGTAAAACTGATGCAGTAGGGGCCGGTTTTTTGTTGGGAAGAGAAGGGTCCAGGGTCCAGCATCTCAGTTGAAAGCCATGCCACACAGTCAGCAGTTGTTCTCTTCATGGGAAGGTCCCGTGTGTGGGATTCTTGCAGCCTTTTGAACCCCATTGTAAAATCACACAACTACTGCTTTCAAGGTTTGAAATTGGTGAAATACTGTTCCCGACGATACCTGTGACGACCACAAAGCTTTGAAGAAAGGACTGGACATGCGCGCGCACCCTTTTCCCCCTTGGCCACTGAGACTGCCCACAGATGCTCGGGAGAGAGAGAGCTCTGAACACCCTGCAAATTTGTCCCCCCAACCTTCGCAACTCGAGAGCCCCCTTGAATCTGCCTGCCATGATGTCCCGCTGGACCATCCGAGCACCGCTTAGCCCTCCAGAGGCATATCTCTGAAGAATGGCCTGAGCCAAGGGGCATCCGACCCAGGCACTGGCAAGAAGAAGAGGAAAAAGTAGGGTGCATCTAGAAAGAAATAGGGTTCTTGCACGTGCTCTGGAAGGTTCCGCATGGTTTAAACCTCTAAACTGCGCAACCCGGGCAGCTGTCTCAGGTCAGCACCAGACCGTCAGACTCCGCTTGGCGCCGGTCACCCTGGCAGTTCAGCAGTAGGAGTTGCCAACTATTTGCCAACTCTGGGACAAAAGCAGCAAGTCTTGGGCGGCTTCGAGGGCAGAACGCAACGACGTGCGTACACGTCTCAGATAGCTGCGCATCTACTCGCTGTGAGTGCCACGGCCCCGCCTGACGCCAGGTCCCACACATCTCCAACATCTTCTGACCTGACGAAAGAAGGCTTCTATGCTCAGCTTCTTGACACTTCTCCAGGTGCATGGACGTCTTAGGCTATGTAAGCGGACATGCATGGCAGACTCGCATGCTCTACGCCTCTACGCAACTCCAAGCTTGCTCCAAGGCTCAAAGGCTCGTTGAAAGTGTCGGAATGTTTCGGCGGTCTGCATGACCCTGCCTCGGCCATCGTCGTAGACGTGGCAGATGCACCGATAGCGCCTGAAACCCACTCAGTACATGTCCCGCTCGGGGCGAACGAATCGGCGCTGTTGTTGCAGGTTGTGTGAGCAGGCATTCAGGCTCACGTGACTTCATCATACTTCAGCGGGAATCCCAGGACCAACGACATCCCCTGAACATCTACAGGCCAGTGCGCAGCTTACCGTTTCTGCAGGCACGGCACATCTCCTGGCTCTTCGGAGCAAGCTCCGCCTCGGAGCTGGATCGGCTCATGTGGGTCCATGGGTCGTGGATCATACTGAGTCCTACTGTAGGCTGTGGCGTCATCCTGCCCAATGCCTTCCACCATGGGAAAAGAGGACCTTCCACCCTACAGCCAAAAGGCACCGTGAAGCAACCTCCAGAGCCCAAAGCCCAATTCGGATTCCACCAGCCCGTCTGCATGGTCCATTTCATGCCCTATGCAAGCCATCTGCCAAATCAGGCGACACCCCGCGCCTCCAATTCCAAGCCACCAACCCCTGCATGCAAAAAGAGAAGCGATGATGCAGCTGAGACAAAACCAACACAACAAGCAGCTACCATAGAAGAGGCTGCAGCAACAGTAGTCGGAACCATGCAGGCCATGCTCATTGCAAGTCACCCGGCAGCGAACCCTGAAATTTCGCTCTACAGTTCTATATGTTTTTAGTTCAAGATCTTGCAAGGAATCCTATCTTGGCCAAGTCTAGTACAGATGCGTGATTCAGGCTGTACAGTGGAACAACAATGTGTGTGTGTGTATCCAGCTCCCACCGAAAAAAGAAAGCCGAGCATCAAATGCCAAATGCCCCCCACATTCCCAAAAAAAAAACTACATCCAGACGGTCGACTTGGTGGATCCTGCCTTTGCATCTTCGCAGCAGGTCGGCGTAGGCTTGCCTTCTACCAGCCTGGTGATGCGTTGGGGAGTACGAAATGCCACAGCATGGGGCTGCTGGAGAACCCCTCCCAAAGAAAGATCGACTTCTAGGCTTCGACACCCCCAAGCCATTGGAGCGATTGAAGGTTCTAGGGCTGACGTCACAGCTTTGCCCTTGCGCACCTTGTTCTTTTTGCACAGGTGACTGCAGGAATCTATAAGTTTAGGAGGCAATGAAGCTCCAGTGCAAAGGTCAGAGCAGCCGGCGCCTGTCTGCCGCTTCTTATGAATGTACCAAGCGAAGATGGCATCTCATGCCAGATGCCCATATGCAGAGATGCTGGCAGCAAACCCAGTAAGCTGCTCTTCTGCGGTCGGATGATGGTCAGGAAGCCTCTACAGGGTGCACTGAGTCATGACGGACTGCGGGAGACCACTGTGTGCGGGCGCCGTCGGGAGCGGAGGTCTCGGACTTTCCCTGTCTTTCGACTTCAAGGGGGCCGAACCTCCAGGATCTCGAGGCAGAATGGCCACCAGGTCGTCGACCTATTCTCAATGCCTTCGACCCTTCGGCTGGACTTCACAGTTCACAGGAGGTCACAAGTGGGAGGATGATCACAGGTGGTTGTTGTGAGCGCGGAGCAGCCGTTCAATTCGCAAATGGCCTTCTTTGGCTGCGCAAGCCAGCGCCGTCTCGCCTTCGTTGTCCGCCAGGTCCTTGTCAGCACCGGCCTCCAGCAGCAAAGACACCGTCTTCCTCCATCCCTGAAGGGACGCTTGCATCAGTGCCGTGCGGCCCGTGTCATTTGCCAGATCCTTGTGTGCACCGGCTGCCAGGAGCAAGCGGACAACCTCCTCATGGCCTTTGCTGGCCGCACAAATCAGGGCAGTGTCGCCATCATTGTCTGCCAGGTCCTTGCTCGCACCAGCTTCCAGGAGCAAGCGGACAATCTCCACATATCCTTCATTGGATGCACAAAGCAGCGCCGTGTCACTGTCGTAGTTTGCCCAGTCCTTGTCAGCACCGGCCTCCAGTAACAAACGTGCAATCTCAACGTGTCCTTTGCCACAAGCACATATAAGGGCTGTGTCACCACGATTGTCAGCCAAGTCTGTGTCAGCACCACCCTCCAGCAACAAATGAACCACTTCGGTATAGCCTCGAAGAGATTTGTTGATGAGAGCTTGCCAGCCATTTTGCGCCAGGTTCTTGTCGGTGCTTGCTTCCAGGACTAAGTTCACAGTCTCCACGGTCCCGCGGAGGCATGCCTGGATGAGGGCTGTGCGCCCCTTGCCGTTTGCCAAGTTTGGCTGGGCGCCAGATTCAATCAGCAGCCGCACGATGTCCGCATGGCCTTTCCCGGCCGCACAGATCAGCGCAGTGTCGCCGTCATTGTCCATTGCACCCTTGGCGGCACCAGACTCCAAGAGCAACTTCACCGTCGCCTCGTGCCCTTCGTTCGACGCGCAGATGAGGGCTGTGTCACCATTGCTGTTCACCCTGTCCTTGTCAGCACCGGCTTCTAACAACAAGCGTACAACTTCTACGTCACCCTTGCCAGATGCGCATATCAGAGCAGTGTCACCATCATTGTCAGCCAGGTCCTTGTCAGCACCAGACTCCAAAAGCATACGGGCAGTCTCCACATAGCCTCGCAGAGTGGCGTGCATCAGCGCTGTCTGGCCAGTGTCATTTGCCAAGTCTTTGTCCGCACCAGCCTCTAACAGCAAGCGCACGATCTGCCCATGGCCTTTGCTGGACGCGCAGATTAGGGCTGTGTCGCCGTCAGTGTCGGCCAGGTCTCTGTCAGCACCAGCCTCCAGCAGCAAACGCACCGTCTCCGCATGGCCTTCATTAGATGCACAGATAAGAGCGGTGTCGCTCGCGTAGTTGGCCCAGTCCTTGTGAGCACCCGCCTCCAACAACAAGCGAACTGTGTCAGCATGGCCTTTGCCACATGCACAGATAAGGGCGGTGTCGCCATCATTGTCAGCCAAGTCCTTGTCGGCACCGGCTGCCAACAAATAACGCACGCTCTCCACATAGCCTGCGAGACCATTCAGGGATGCCTGTATCAAAGCCGTCCGGCCGTTGTGTTTTGCCAAATGATGGTTGGCATTCGCTTCGAGCAGCAGACGAACGATCTCCGCATGGCCCCTGCCCGATGCACAGATAAGTGGGGTCTCTCTCTCCTTGTCAGCTATGTCCTTGGCGGCGTCAAAATCCAAGAGCAACTGCACGATCTCCACATGTCCTCGGGATGATGCGGTCAGAAGAGCCGTTCGACCATGGTCGTTTGCCAAGCCCGCGTCGGCATTGGCCTCCAAGAGTGCACGCACGACATCTGCATGGCCCTTGGCACTGGCGCAGATGAGAGCAGTGTCCCCACCATGGTTGGCCAGATCAGCATCCGCACGGGCCTCCAACAGCAAGCTCACCGTCTCAGCGTTGTCTTCGAGCGACGCACATATGAGGGCCGTGTCGCCCTCGTTGTCACCCAAGTCCTTACCAGCACCTGCCTGCAAGAGGAAGCGGACCGTCTCTGCATAGCCTTGGATGGATGCCTGTATGAGAGCTGTGCGGCCATAGCGGTTCGCCAAGACCTTCGTTGCTCCAGACTCCAGCAGCAAGCGCACAACCTCAATGTGGCCGTTGCTGGCGGCGCAAATGAGTGCGGTGTCGCCATCTTTGTCGACCAAGTCCATCTCAGCACCAGCCTCCAGAAGCAAGCGGACAGTCTCTACGTGGCCTTCCCTGGATGCACCGATGAGGGGTGTCATGCCATTGACATCAGGCAGGTCCTTGTCAGCACCGGCCTCCAAAAGCAGACGCACGGTGACTTCGTGACCTCCTTGCCCTGCCATGCCGAGAGGTGTCTGGCCAGACTTGTCTGCCAAGTCTGGATCTTGGAGGCATTGCAACAGCTCCTCGACTTCGAAGATGTTGCCACTTGCAGAGGCCACGATGAGCCTGTGGGCCTTCTCTGCAGACGAGTCGGCAAAGCCACGCAAGATGAGCTGCAGGTCACAGGGCTCATCGACTTTCTCGTCATCCTCCAGACTACCACCATCGCGCAGGAGCTGCTGCCTGAAGGTTGAGAACCCATGTGACTTGTACAGCTGTTGCTTCACAGTCTTGATGTTCCAGATGTCGTCCATTGACATGCTGGCCAGCTCCTCCTCCTCCTCCTCAGCCCTGAAGACCCGGAGCATCTCAGATTACCTCAACCAGCGGAGAGGGACGCAGTGGAGTGTCGATCCGAACAGCCAAGGCTGGTAGCCATGGGAAAGAAGGCTACTCCGCAGCTGTTCCACTGTTGTCCTCCCTTGAGGCCCTGGGGCCACCGAACGCACCCCCAGTTTCGCGTTTGTGTACGACCTCCCCCGACTCATACCAAGTAGCACCGCCTCACCTCCTATATGCCACTGGACTCGGCAAGTAGAGCATGAGCTCCTTTACATTCCTTTACGTGGACATCGACAGCTTGCGAGCTAAACACCTTGCAGCAGGTCAGGTGACCAGGGCACAGTGACAACTCGACGAAACGCCGCATCTTGAGGGATGCACATGGTTCTCTATGTAACTGGGGTTTAGGGTTTAGGGTTTAGGGTTTAAGGTTTAGGGTTTCGGGTTTAGGGTTTAGGGTTTAGGGTTTAGGGCTTCCAGAATCCAGAGGGCGCAGAATACGCTGGGCCTCCGGTTGCCTGAGGTGAAGGACCCTGGCCTCAGCCCCAACGGGTGTAAAGCTGCGAAGTGCTGCAAAGGGCATCGAGAAACTTGACATTCACGTAGCTGCACCTACTTCACAAAAGCAGGAAGGATCGGCCGAGCTGTTCGGATTCCCTGAATGTCCGCTAACCTGGGCACCCCCACTGCATCCAGAAGCTGGCCCACCAGGGAAGAGGCATCCTTAGAGTTCGAGACAACCTGTCTCTCTCTTCGAAAGCATCGCAAGCATCATGCTGTCATGGCGAGGCTCAGTGGTGTGCAAACTTCGAGTGGCATGAGACCTCCCCTGGACCACCCCAGACAGGGGATAAGGAAGGTTGTGGTCCTGCCGCAGCCCCCATCCCTTCAAAATCCCGTTGATGTTTTGGCATCTGGGACCCCCCCTCTCAGGACCCTATAAGAAAGAAGTGCAGAGACTGCTCAGGGACCTGCTCTGGAGAACTAGTGCAGAGTGCACAGCCAGACATCTGCAAACAGCCCCAGACACAAAAACAAGCGACGAAAAAGATGCACACAAGAACGATCAACAAGCGCCACCTTCAACAGATACCCCAAGACATCTGGCTGCCCGTAAGTCTCTTGACAGAACTTGAGAGCCGTTCGAGGCCGCGAGTGGCATCCTTGAGCTGATCTCCATCTTGGGACGCCTGACGGTGTGACGGGCCCCAGCGTGGGGGTAGACTCGAGATTCGGACTTGCTGGCTAATATTAATAAGGTAAAAGGGCCTTATACTTCCCTCTACATGAGAATAGTGCTTTAAATTAGGGCTCTTATGGGGTTTGGATTGGGGCTCAGGATGTCTTCCCTACAAAATCGGCGCAAAACCCCTACGTTTCTTCCCCAACTGCAACAGCCAACTGCAAACCAAAGTTCTTATGGAGAGGGACTCCAACGCCCTAGACCCTCAAAGAACTGCCTGGTTGGGATGCTGCTGCCAGGGGCCCCAAATCAGCCGCTCGCCGCGAGCGCTGGTGGGTAAGGGCCGCCGCAGCGTGGCTGGCGGGGGAGACAATTGGTTGCGTTTGGGGGGGGCGGTGGGGTTGGGGGTGGGGGGGGTGGGGGAGGGGGGGGGGGAGACTGACTGTTGCGCTGCGTAGTTTTAGCATCTTGCACTTGAGGCTTCGCGCGTTGTCCTACACTTTGATTTCCTGGATTTTTGCCGCTAGCAGACTTTGTCTACCGGTTCCTCAACGAAAGGCAGCATTAGCAGCCATCCAGGATCAAGCAGCTAGAGCGTAAAAACTCAAGGAACCCTAACTCTGAGCAAAACGCACTCCACTCCCTAATCTTCCAGACCCACCTCGGAACAGCCCTTCCTGCACGTTCTGCTCCGTCTCGACTGTAGGCCCCTGGCCGTCTGTCTTAATCCAGAAAGAGCAGAAGGAAACGACTCTTGCCATTTCAAGCTGTGAGCATCGACTTTCTGATAAAAACTTCAAGCTGGTCTGCCAGCAAACGGGCGCGTCAGGGAACCCTTCGGGTCCCTTGGGAAGCCCAATACGGTTGCAAAGCAGGGTTGCACATCCACGTCTGAGTCTGCCCTCTCGGACAGCTTCGCGCCCATCGCCGTGAATAGGCATTCTGATGAATTCAGATGGCAGTTTGCAACCGGCGGCGGAGCACATACGGAAATATCAGGAGCTATCTGCGAGTGCCATTTTCGACTTGCATCGCCACGGGTCATGGCCACAGCCACAACATGCTCCGTTCACAACTTCTGCCGGTTGCAAACTGCAAAACTTTGAATCACCCCTGAAAGCTACGCTTCTGCCACATGCTGAGGGGCGGGAAAAACACAGCACCGTGCAAGGTCACTTGGATCGTGTCCAAGCCTCTGCGGCCAGGCCTAGTCGAGAACACGGACGGAGGCTCCAGAGGTCCCCCTCAGTCCCTCTGGTTCTCAGTAGGGAATTTCGGGAATTAAGGCCGTCTATGTACCCTTCAAGGGATCAACAAGGGTACCTCACTCCTTCAATTCCCAGCAGTGCTCCCCCTCAGCGGTCCCCTGGACTCACTCAGGACTCCCCGGACTTGGCTCAGGCGTCGAGCTCGGAAGAAACAGGCGCTGCACGAAATCAAAGATGCCGGCTTCCTCCCGCAATCCGCAATGTCAGGTTTCCAGGTTTAAGGGTCCAGGTTTCAAGGTTAGAGAGGCCAAGAGGGCTTTGTCAGGTTTTTTGGGGGACTTCACTTTACGCTTCTTGGGCTGCTTTGGGGCCCCCACGGCCTGGGCCTGCTCCAGGCGTCGCCTTCGCGCTTCGCGCCGCTCCCGGCGGCGCTCCTTCTCCATCTTCTTCTCCTCACAGGACTGACTTGGGGGGGGGAGTTTAGGGTTTAGGGTTGAGGGTTGAGGGTTGAGGGTTGAGGGTTGAGGGTTTGGAGTTTAGGGTTTAGGGTTTAGGGTTTAGGGTTTAGGGTTTAGGGTTATGGGGGGGGGGTTCCCAAAATAGGGGTGCGTTTAGGGGGTTCCTTTAAGGGATTCTATTCTATTTGGGGTATAAAGGGGGTACCCCTTTTTTGGGAAATACCGGGATGCTTTTGAGCTCGATGGTGGTCAGATGCTTCAGGGACTCTCGGTTTAGGAAGCTTCAGAAGCTTAGATTTTAGGGTGTGAGGCTCAGTATACTGTGCGGCACGTCGCCCTACGTCATCTTCACTGGGTTCTTTCATCGCTGGGGTCGGTGCTTTAGTCCGAGTACTTGGCATTGCTCCCGAGAAGGGGGGCTTCCATGGAGGGTCGGATGGCAATGCTCCCCGTTCAGATTCCGGGGCCCAGAAGGAGGGCAGACCGCAGTCTGGAGTGCGCGCCCAAGTCGCCCACTCACCCAAAAACAACAGCCCAGGAATCCCGCCCAAGAACTCGCCAAAAATTTGGGGGGACCCCTCCTCCCAACATATTGACCCTAGGCCTCCATCTCTTTCTCCTTTCGAACAGCATATGCCGTCCAACCCTCCGGAGGGTAACCTGCAACGGGCTTTCATTCAGAAAGATGCTAGGAGTCGCAAGCTTCTTCAACGTCGCAGTGCTAGCCACTGACACGCGTTGAGAGCTTTCGGCCGACCATCTTGAATCCAAAAACGTGTTGCGTTGGCAGAGCCTTCTCGCTGGGACTTGCTCATCTTCGAATATGCCAGAGGTGTGACGCAGCACCTTTCATACCTGCAGACTCACTTGGAGACTTCCAGGTCATCCATTTACCTTTTGCGGGCCATAAGGCCATGAGCACTCAAACCTTCCACTCCGAGCCCCCTGCTTCTTGCAAACATCGCCTTACTCGCATCTCCACATCTGCAGAACGCTGCTCCACTTGGCTTGCCACTGGAGCCCTCCACATGCTGGCTAGGCGCATTTCTCTGGCATGTACTTGTCCTTGCCATCATACTCGAAGTAGTAGGGGCACTTAGGCCTGAAACTCATGTGATCTCATGGTCAGTACCCTGCAACTGATGGGGCTGCGTCTGAAGTGCTGTGTGACTTTGCCACATCGAAAAAAGTCACGTGTCTACATCCCAAAAGATCCTCACTGCAACATGGCTGCTTATGGTGGTGGTTGCCATGAACCTCCACGACCTTCCGGTTCGCCAAGCACTGCCAGCAGAATTCCATGCGACAATTCGGATTGCCTGGAAGGCAATCATGAATCGTGGATTAGCCGTCCCTGCGCAAGAGTTCTACTTCAAGCTCGGACCATGGTATCCGTTCATTGCTGTGTCTGAGCATAATTCGTACAATTAAGAGATTTAAGATAGCTACTAGATAGCTCTACTATCATCCAATGCGTTCTTCTGACTGCTGGATAAAAGCCAAGCAGCTGCAGTAGATGTGATCGCAGTCATCCTCATTGTCCTTGATGACTGGTTGGAAGCATCCCGGACACATCTTGTAGCCAAACCTGGGTGTGGTCTCGTGGTTTAGGGTTTAGGGTGTAGGGTTTAGGGTTTAGGGTTTAGGGTTTAGGGTTTGGGGTTTGGGGTTTAGGGTTTAGTTTTTAAGGTTTAGGGCTCCCCCCTAAAGCTGGCTAGGCAGCGGCTGGAGATTCTCACGGAAGTCGTCAATCTGCTCGCCCCTGTGTGTGGCAAGTGCCGGCAGCTTGAGAGCTTCAAGGGCTCCAAAGAGCTCTGGTGGTACACTTAAACACAAAACCCCAAACCCCCAAACCCCAAACCCCAAACCCCCAAACCCGAAACCCGAAACCCTAAACCCTAAACCCTAAACCCTAAACCCCCAAACCCGAAACCCTAAACCCTAAAAAGGGTCAGCCCGGCGGTCCCTATACTTTCAAACCATAAGTTACCCCTTGCAGCTTTGGGCTGAAAGCGCGGCGTTGACGCCTGGGAGCTTAGGAGTTTAGGAGCTTAAGGTTAAGGGTTTGGTTGGGCTCCCTGCCCCTGTGATTCCCGACTGCCAGCACAGGCTGAGGCGCTTCCGGAAGAACCACTCCAGGTCTTTGAAGAGCTCAAACTGGTCTAGAAAGACTTTGCAACTGTGTGTCTCCTCGGCTCAGGGTGTAAAACACGTGGGTAACACATGGGAAGCAGGCTTCCGAAGCCTGCTATCTGCTTGACACGCTTTGCACAGAGAACCTGGGGCGCGAAATGAATTTATAAACTGTTGAGTGGCTTTGTTGTTTGCGTGGTTGGTTTCTTGTGTGTGTGTGTGTTTTCGGTTCTTCCCGTGGGTCCGGATGCTCTCGCCGAGGCGACGTACATGTTTCGAACGGTGATCGATGAACCTCGGGGTGTTTCCACGTCTCGCCTATGCGCTGCACATGGCTGGGACCGGAAGCGTGAGGAGGCGTCCCAAGCATCGCAACAAGAACGCTTTGGCCTGGCAGAGGGAGCCAAATCACACTCTCGCCCAGGTGATGACAAGCTTGTTGATGCCAACGAGTACTGGCACCAAGAATACCAGGAACTAGAACTAGAACGAGGACGTGTTCTGCGAGCAAGAGAAGTATGTAAGCAAGCATGCATGTATGTACTGGTTAGAGTAGTCGTCGCTCGTGCTGCTTATGTATGTTGTTTCGCTCTTTGGTGCATATTTCGTTCGCTCTGTCACTAGAGAAACATCATGGGGCAGAGGCCGGAACCCAGAAAACAGATGAAACGAAACAAACAGTAAACAAAACAAAAATAGCAATACAAAGACGTTCAAAGAAGAATAGACATATATATATATATATACATATATGTATATGTATATGTATGTGTAATTATATATATATACTCACCATGAAGAATGCCTTCAAAAAGCATTCTTGATGGTACATATGTATATATATATATATAGCTCTGCAACTTTCCTAGTGACAAAATTGCTGCTTGGCGTCGAACCAGGGCCCTCGGCACTTTACGCAAAAGCGGCCCTGGCACTCAACAAAACGGGCACCCGGCACTGGCATGTGAAGAACCCCACATCCGTGCACTGTAGCAAGGGAAGGGAAGACTCTTTGGTGTCTGACTGCCTTTGTGTGAAGGAATGAAGAGGCGTCCGTTGGACCTGCCTTGCACTTGGTGCAGTCCGCGCAAGTCATCCGATAGCCCGGGCGTCGCTTGGCGACCCCCTTCTCTCCACAGACCATGCAGTCGACCATCTGGACAAGGGCTGCAAATCCCAGGGTCGTTTATGCAACATTCAGTACCACAGCACATGGAAACGGCCTCGGGGTAGTTCGGGTAAGTGGGCTGCGGATCTTGCGAGCTCGAAGCGGCCATGAGCTTTGCGGTGTGAGGAGACGGAGAAGGACAAACAGAGATCGAAATGCTGCGAAGCACGGCAGGGTTTCAAGCACTGATGAGTCGTTGCCGAGCTCGATTGCAACCCTTCCCACCCACTCCCTTCAGTCAGAGCGGCAGAGTTTGCGAAGCACAAAGTGCAATGTACAACCCTAAACCAAAAACCCTAAACCCCAAACCCCAAACCCCAAACCCTAGACTCTAGACCTATCAGGGCCAAGGCCAAGCAAGCCCCCACAAGCCGCCCCCAAGCACCTCCAGGCCGGGACGAGGGCTCTGACCTAGCTTTGCACGCTGGGCTGGGTGGTCTGGGCTGAGCCCCTACAGTCCTTACTATTATGATTATTTTTATTATTATTCATATTAATATTTTTTGTGTTATTATATATATATATATGTATATATACCCTAATAATATAGTAGTTCCAGACATGTCCAGACCCTATTGCTATTTAGAGTGGCCCAGGACGGGGGAGACTTCACAAGAGGCCCTTGGTACAGGAACGACACCTTTTCCAGTGTCTGGTGAACAACAAAACAAGCTGGGTAATGCCAGTGTGCCCACTGCACCTTGGTATCTCACCCTCAATGCAGTTTTGGCCTTGTAAGCTAGAACTGCCCAGTTGGGTTGGATGAAGTGCCCAACTAAAGCTGCTCATGGATCGACTTGCACCAGAGCAAAGAAGCATAGCCAGTGCTGCCCGGATCAATGTAGCAAAATGTTTGCAGACCCTACACAAGCCATAAATTCACAATTCGCAGAGGTCGTGTTGCTTGTGTTTGCGTCCTCTGCGCATCATGTAGCAGAACCCCTCAACCAAAAAGTCTCGCTCTTCCATCTTCAGTTCTTGTCGTTCTGTTTTCTTCTGTGTTATGGACCCGGGCTTAGGACTAGGAAAGTCGGCAATTCGGACTCGATAGGAAGAAAACGGACCCGATCCACATGTCGGGGACACCCAACACGAGTTGTGCAGGGTTTCGTGCTCGCTCTCGCTCTCGCTCTCTCGCTCTCGCTCTCTCGCTCTCGCTCTCTCGCTCTCGCTCTCTCGCTCTCGCTCTCTCGCTCTCGCTCTCTCGCTCTCGCTCTCTCGCTCTGCTCTCTTTCTCTCTCTCTCTCTCTCCCTCTCTCTCTCTCGCTCTTTTTCTCTCACTCTCTCGCCCTAAGCCACCCCAAGCCAGAACCCAGGACGCCTGCGCTCTCCGCATTGGAAGAGCTTGCGGGCTTGGCCTCACCGAACGGAGAAAGCAGAAAGAGCTCCTACTCTAGGAGAGCTCTGCACTTGCAGCATGCGACTCTCAAGGTGTGGAAGCATGGCAATCATGATTGCCATGCTTCAACCCCCCAAGGGTAGAACTTACGCAGGAACGCACCACGAAACTAAGCCGCCGGCCTTGTCTGATGGACCACTCTTCGATCCATTCTGGTTGCTGGCAGGGCCCGTGCTGGCACCTACTAGGCTGCGTGCATCACGCCCACTACAGGCCTCACATCGCCTGCTCCCGAAGAATCGCGAAACCACGCAAGTCACAGGGGCACAAGCGCACTGCAATGGCTGAAACCCTGGCTTCCCACCTATGGGCGGGGTCATCTTTGCGCCTGGCAACACTGCGTTCCCTGTCAAATACTGTCAAAAACTGTCAAGGACAGGTCACTGGAAACACTTCACAAACCCGGGTCGCCTATAGCTTGCGCCGGCGCGGCGCGGCGAAGCTCCTTCAAGGAAAGGCTCGATGGAAAGATGTGCTTCGGCGATGGCACAAGTGGTAGTCTCGGGCTTCAGGGCTCAAATGCTCAATCTTGGCCAACAAACAAACGCTCACCCTGGACCTGAGACATTTAACTCGGTGCAGTCTCCGTCTACAGTCACCTTCACCCCTAAACCCTAAACCCTCAACCCTAAACCCTAAACCCTAAACCCTACACCCCCCCCCCCCCCCCCAACCTCACCGCTGGACCCTCGGGCAAGACGGGGAAGCGGATGCAGCCCGGCCCCAGGCAGAGTGAACAAAGTGAGAACACCTAGGGTTAGGGTTTAGGGTTTGGGGTTTGTTTGGGGTTTTGGGGTTAGGGGGTGGGGTTTGGGTTTAGGGTTTAGGGTTTAGGGTTAGGGTTTAGGGTTTAGGGTTTAGGGTTTAGGGTTTAGGGTTAGGGTTTAGGGTTAGGGTTTAGGGTTTAGGGTTTAGGGTTTAGGGTTTAGGGTTTAGGGTTTTAGGGTTTAGGGTTTAGGGTTTAGGGTTTAGGGTTTAGGGTTTAGGGTTTAGGGTTTAGGGTTTAGGGTTTAGGGTTTAGGGTTTAGGGTTTAGGGTTTAGGGTTTAGGATGCGTAGATTTGGGTAGAGCGTCTTCATGAGCACCGAACTCGCCGAGATTTCATGGCCAGAGCATGCATTCCAAGTGCCAGGGAACACCCGAACATGACTTCCCTGCACAACGAACAGGACCTGAGACACTGCACCTGAAACCCCAAACTCCCGTCACATCCCTAAGCCAGAAGCCCACCGTGCCCACCGGCCTCCAATTGGCGCCTTGCAATGTGCAGAGCAACTGCCAAGGACCAACTGACGCAGCATCCCTGCTCCCGGAAGAAGTTGCCCATGCTTGAGGGTTCTGAAACTCAGTCATGGCAGGGATGGCGGGGTGTCAGAGTGCCTCTCAACAAAAGCTCCTCTGAGATCTTTGGAGGCTGCCTTGTCACGGCTCGAACCAGAGGATGCACCAAAACCTGTGAGTCCAGCGGTGGTTGGAAAAGTGCTGCAAACTTCTTCCCATTCGTTAATGGCACATGAGACTCGGGCACGTTGACCTTCAAGCTTCGCGAAAGAGAGAATCGCAGCAGTCTCAAGTTTAACCGGCTGGTTCGCAACGATTCATCAAACATGCTTCTGAAATGTGAGTGAGGGAAAGAGAGGAGGGAGAGAGGGAAAGAGAAAGAGCATGGAGCGGGGAAAGGAGTGGACGGCCAAAACGTCCCCAACTTACCCCCGCCCTTGCGCCTTCGCCCTGCCCGGTAAGGGACATCGGCGGTGGCACGTCGGAGAAGTTGCTGCCTCCAGGGGTCGCTGAAAAAAACATAAAAGCAGAAGCAGAAGCAGAAGAAGAAGAAGAAGAAGAAGAAGAAGAGTAATAGGATAGAATATGATGTAAAACAGTCTTAATTTTTAACTGATAAGATGAACTCCTTTCTTGTTCCGCACTGATTTGCCAGAGACATCCCCCAAAGTGGCCCCCACGTTTCTCATGATGTCTATGCCAACCTGCACACTTGATCCTCAACAAATAAGAATCAGCCGAGGCGTGTCACATTGCAACAACCAAAACTGAACGTTTGCTCACCGCACATCACGAGGCTTTGCCGTGTTCCACAACGCCCACTCTAGGGTGGCAAGATCTGACTCATCCTAATTATTCACTCTAGGGTGGCAAGACTCATCCTAATCCAGGAAGGCAGAATGAACTGACATGCTGGGGTGCTCATGCGAACTATATGCAAGCACCCCGCCTCTCCGTCGACTCCGGCTTCGACGTGAATAATGCCCGGCTGAATCTGAGCAAAGCGGAAGAAGCTATGCACTGAAAGCTAATTTTCCATAGTGCTTCTCCATCTCTACTTGAGAGCGTGACAGGTTAGAGTTATGGGGCTTGGAAAACAGCTTGGCAAGCTCCGACCTTCGCGCCCTCGCTTGCGCTCGCGTGAGGAGGCCCGCCTTGAGAGATCCAAGCGCAATTCATCCATAAGAAGCATGAATTCCACAGTACACAGTGCAACTACATGTTTCAATTGTGGCCTGTTGCGGGAATCGCCCCGTCCACGATCTCGGTCGCGAGGTTCATGGCTGCTACGCTGGTCCCACCGAGATTCCCGTTCACGGTCACGGTGATCCCGGTCCCGACGATCCCGATCGCGGTAACGTTCATCACTGCGGTCGCGCTTCGGGCGCTCTCGCAGGATGACCTCGCCACTCTCATACCGCCGAGCGCCTTGTGAAACCCCTTCTTTCCCTTCCTGTCGCCGTGAGCGCGACCTGTGGGTGTCCCGTCCACCGCGGTTGCCGCGGTCACTGCGGTCACTCCGGTCGCCGCGGTCGCCGCGGTCACTGCGGTCGCCGCGCTCGCCGCGGTCGCCGCGCTCGCCGCGGTGGCGGTCTCGGGACCGGTCACGGGACCGGTCACGGCTGCGGCTGCGTTTGCGAGGCTCTTCGCGAGGCTCTTCGCGAGGCTCTTCGCCGCCAGCAACCACAGACAGAAGGTTATCGACTCTTGCCTGGAGTTCATCTAGCTCACTGGAGCTCAATTTGGCCATTCTGCTACATGGGATAAACTGGTATGAAAAGGCTCCTGACGCTGTCTCTGTCCGCTTGCCGTGCTGTAGGCACTTCTACGTGGCACAACCAAGGAGCTGACTTAAATGCTTGTTACATCTTTCTTTTGCTTTAAGTAAACCTGCAAAGTGCATCACCATGAAACGAAAATGCGGAGGGTCTTGCGTTGTACGAGCTCAGTGCTTGGAACTAAAAAGCGATGCCTCATGCTCACCGGAGGGTCTTGGCATTGCAAAAAGTATGCTGTGAACCAAGGTGGAACTGCGAGCCACTGCAATATGCTTACACAGCAACCTCGGCATATCCATCCTGCTGTTCAGTTGCACCAGCACAGACATTTTCAACTGGCACGCGCTGCTTGCTGCTACGACGCAACACCACAGAACCAATCACCAGCATCGTGGGAACGATGTCCGCTAGCGGCGAAGGCACACAGTAGCGCCAACCACCAGAACGCCAAGAAGAGCCAGAAGGAGCGGGATGAGAATCGCGGCCGTCAAGAACAGCACAGCAATGACCGCAATGACGATGACAATAATGCCAAGCACGATGGGGTGGACAGCTGCTTCCAGCTGTGCTTCCATGGATTTTTCCCTTGACGCTGCTTTTGCTCTTTTGGCCCCATTCTGAAGAGCTGATGACGCATCATGTCGATCATGTCGACGTGCAGCTTGCTTCAGCTCCTCCCACGCCGTCTTGTTGTCCATGAGTTGCAAGGCGGCCCAGGTGTTTTCGCGCCGTTGTGTTTCAGTCAAAGCAGAAAGATGGTCGTGGGGGACTTTCGCTCCAAACTTTGTGACCAGCTGGACAAAGGAGGCCTCGCTCTCCGCAAGGTTCTCTGCAGTGATATCGGCTTGCCTCAAAAACTTGTCGTCCTGCTTCTTCAACAGTGCTTCTCGGCAGTCCGGTGTAGATGAACTGTCGCAGTCGTGCACTTCCCTCGCCTCAACGTCTGCTTGAGCCATGACCGTCCTCAGCTGATCGTTCGTGATCTCTGGAAAGACCTTCTTCAGGAAAGCTTTGGAATCATCAGGTGTGCCCTGGACCCCATTTCCCTTAGACTTTGCATCGTTCAGGCCATTCACAAGCTCCACCATGGAACAGGAACTCTCATTTGGCATTGCAGCAGCAAGGGTTACCAAGGACCGGTCCACTGTGTCTGCCAATTCAGCCATCTTGCTTCTGAGGCGAGGGCCGCCTTTGTTTTCAACCATGGCTTTATCATATTGCTCCATGTCTTTCAGCTCGTATGAGATGACACTCAACTCCATGATGGCTTGACTACTTGAGTAGGCGTCAATCTTTCGAGATAAAGCATCCACATCCACCGCATAACCATTCGCTAGGTCAGCGTCAGGCTTCACCGCACATGGGGCAGCATCCGTACAAATTTTAGGATTGATACAACCCCAAAGTGCTCCATCACACAATGGTTCTGCCTCTGCTCCGTGGCGGCTGATCCCTTTGAGATTTGCCGCAGCCTGTTGCAATTCAGCCAGTTCCGTAAAAACATCCACAGCCGCACGTTCGGCATTCACCACGTAGACCTCTTTGCCCGCCAAGAGGAACAGAAAGAAACAAACCTTGAGTTGCGTGCGGCAACTTGAGGCTGCCATGGCGCCAATAGGGACAAATGCTCACAAACTACGGATTTCAGCCTTGAGCTGTTCACGGCCAAGGTGACAATGACAGCTTACAACGCACCTCACAACACGGTTTATTCTCTTCACAGGCCGAGTTGTTGCATTGTGCGACAAGACATGGAAGCATTCGCGTGCAATGCATGTCTCCGACACAGACGTAGAAGACGTAGAAGACGTAGAAGTCGAGGAACATTTTTTCTCAATCAGCTGGCCAGAAGAGCCAGAAAGCCACGAAAAATCGAGAAGAGAGGAATGAGAACCGCGGCCATCACGAACCTCACAGCAAAGACTGCAATGACATGACCATGATGCAAGCCCGACGGTATCCTCATGGTCCTTCCAGCCTGTGCCTCTGGGGAAACCCGGAGGAACTGATGCTCAGCTTGGTGCAGACTCGTTAGCACCTGAAGAAGCAGACAAGCATGAAAAACGCAGAGTGGCCGCGACCCCACGGGAAAACCGGATGATGTGACAAACCGCATGGTCAAGAGCGTGGTCAAAAAGGTGGCTCGTGGCTGGAGCCATCACTTAAGTGGTCAGCATTTCATTCTTCTGCACCTCCGGTGCTCTCGGTTTCAGCTGATCTGGATCTGCTTCCCGCCAATGTGAAAAAAGGGAAGTCCGCGAGTCGCCTTTTCGCATTCACCTTAATATGCGCATTCGTAACGGAATGGTGGTTGCTGTGAACGTGGATGTACTTGTACACGTATGTTTGCAGCTGACACGCAATGGCAAGTCTGCACTCAACGCTTCCGCCCGCCCGGCAGCTCTGGCTCCAAGGTTAAGTGCTCACTGCCAGTCCGTCCCCTATCTAACCGTCCTTCTGTCTTCCTTGCCGCACTGCCGTTCTTCGCTGTGGCCGCTTTTGTGGCGGTTCCTAATCGATCAAAGCATCGTTTCCGCCCGTTCGTCACCTTCTTTCTCTTCCTCTGCGGTGACGACATCTTCATTACATCAGCTCGTCAGAGTCCTTCTCATCTTGTTCTTGCTCTTTCAGGGCTGCCAATTGTCGCACCCTTGTTCCATATCCCGTTGGGATCTTTACAACTGGACTGAATATTCTCTTTGTCCCTTCGGACATCAGGGCGTCGCCATCGATTCCTGAAGTTTCGCCGCCCTTTTCTTGTTTTTTTGTTTGGTTGTGTTTACTAGTTTGGTATTGTCCCACGTTCCTCTCTCTCCGGAAGCCTGGTCTCGCCTGTCTGCCTACGATTCTCCGGGGTTTCGTTCCATCCGAGCTCGCGTCCGCCTACGGGTGCGCATCCACAACATCCGCCGGCCTGGGTGGCTTCGTGCGCCTGCCCAATGGGAGTTTCTAAAACACATTTTTCCCCTGCCCAACTGCACAGCATGTTCCCTTGGTTTCCGTCGCGGCGTCTTGCAAAGAAATCACTGGCGAAAGGTTCTCTTCTCCGTTTTCTTGCTGCAGGAGCGCCACATGTCCGTTCACATTGATCACACTGCGTGCGTTTTCACCCACTCGAGCTTGACATGTCCAGATTCCTGGCGTGTGCTTGAAAAATGCTGGCCTCCGTTACCTTGTCGGGTCAAGCATCCGCCTGAAAACGTTGGCGTACTGTAGTCACCAAACACCACAAAACACAGCCACCAAAACCCGCAGCAACCCGCCAAAACCAAAGCACCAAAGTCTGTGTGTCCCCCGCGCTCAGCACTCGAGGTCGTCCCAGAAATGTAATGGTCGCAAAATGCGAGGGTTGCCAGATCATCAAAATCACCATCATGAAGCCACTGGTGCAACGAAGGTCGGCACGGAAAGCTGTAAATCGAGGAAGGACAGCAGATTTACCGACCGACACGGTCAGGTGCCAGGCACAAGAAACAAAGAAGCGACTGCGGAGCGGAGCAAGCCCGAGTGGGCACCTCATGGTGAGCAGGCGAGCGCCAATGCTTTTTAGCGGGAAATGCGCCCATCGGAAGATGCGGATGCCCTGAGCTGTTTGCATCTTAGTCGGCCTTGCGAGAAGATAACTGTCTATCTGGTGTAGCCCCTCCCTCTTGCTGGGGGAGGAGGTCTTTTATTTTTGCCTTCTGTGTGCGCCTCTTTCCGCTGGCATTGCGTCTTCTTGAGGCCGCGGCTTGCAGTTGCCACCTCACACGTTGTTTTTCCAGATGCATGATCTGCCCTTGGGGCTTTTGCTTCTCCGCCCACCATGAATTGGCCCCCATGCTCGGGAACTGTGCGCCCTTTTGAGTTGGCACTATTTGCATGTACGCACCTGCCTGCCACGCATTGTGCTGCCGGGGTTCTGGCACATCGCATTTTGCGATTTTCCCACACGACTTGGTGCTGCGTTGGCTCGAAAGGCATTACATCGACGAGCTTGAGTGCTGAGCGCGTGAGTCTCAGTGTGTTTGCTTTGGTTTTTCGCACCTGCTCTGTTTCACCTCTAGTGTTGAGACCCACAAGAACGGCCTACTGCGCTGACTCAGTAAAGAGGCGTCGGTTCAAAAAAAAGCTCCGCTTGTTGGGAAGATCGACCGGTTCAGAATCAGTGGAACTGGGGCCAGCGTGACCGTTGTTAAGGTGATCGCCGATGACCGTCAAGAAGCTGGATATGGTGGCAAAATTGTGGTGGCTGCAAGTTCATGTCTCAGAACCCGCGTTGATCAACACCATCAAGACCTTTCTATTTGTCAGCGCCCCTTGCGTAAAGGAATCTGATTGCGTCCTGGTTCAGAAACTCCAAGACACCAAGGATCATCAAACTAGAGTGCTTGCGTCCATTTTAAGATGTTCAACCCGGCTGACTTTTACCTTCAAGCTGATCGAAGCTTCGTATGCACCACGTGGATCTTGACGGCGCAGAATCTCGATGAACCTGGCAACCAAAGTTTTGGCGGCCTTCAACAAGATCCAAAAGTGTTCGAGCATGTTCTACAATGTTCGTTTTTCTTGAAACTTTTTTGTCGGAACTTGTTTTCTGTTTGTGATCCAGTTTGGTGACCAGAAGTAACTCAAGCCACCTAAGACGTGCCAGAACCTACCCACAGTGTTTAGAAGTAGAAGTTCCATGGCTGAGTGTTTACCTGAAGTACCTATGTCTGGCAGACAGTGTTGAAAGCTGGAGAGGCGTGCTTTGCATTGGCTCAAGTCGAGCGGACTTGAGCAATTGTAAACAGCGCAGTTTAGAAAAGAGTCCGCACTTTGTGCCCTAAGTTCCACAGGGCTTTTTGGTGCAAGGTCACCAAGTGCCCGTGGAAGAAGAGAACGTGGAAGGTCTTTACCAGCACCACCTTCAGTTCCACGCGGAGTAGATCCAGGCAGTGAACAGCTACGACTGGAGCAGGCCATCAGCCACCAGTTGGGGCTGTGCCTTTGTTTGGACTTCAGTTCTACTAGATGGGAACACACCCGCTCAGACAGCACCACAAGAACCCCTTCAAGTTCCGAATATGCAGTTGCCCGTTGCACCTGGAGTAGCTCAACAGATGGAGTTCACAAGAGCAATGCTGCAAGCACAGGACGAGCAGATCCGACAGCAGGCAGCTCAACTTCAGCAGATGAGTGCCATGCTGACACAGGCATTGCAGCTTGCAAGTGCGAATGCTGCCAATGCACATATGGCAGCAGCTACAACTTCATCGTCGACGAGTCCTACGCCTGGAGGAGACCCCTCAGCAGCATCTGCGAATGCATCGACCCCTGTGGATATGGAAGTAGACTCTGGAGTACGAAACAAGAGGGCACACAGTTGCCTCAGCTGAACTATGCGTCCATGACGAGTAGACATGCTGAAATCCGAGTTTGGGCAGCTTACAGAGATGAACTTACAAGCTGGCTTTGTTTGCTTGACGACCGGTACGCTACGGAGTTGCAGGAGGCGATGAGTAGCAGTGTGGAAGTTTTGCAAGTGAAGCTTGAAGCCGGGAAGGCAGCTCGGTCGACCAAACTTTGGTTTTTGCTTCGTCAGTCCATGAGCAAGTTCCAGCGTGGACAGGATTTGGTGCATCTCATCGAGGTGACAGATGGGAGCAAGTGCCGGGTACGAACTCTGGCGCTTGCTGAACAACGAGTTGTCCGTTCGCTCCAGAGTAGAAGGACAAGCCCTTCGCGAGCAGGCATTAGGCCTGGTGCCGCCAAAGCACCTGAAGCGGCCACTTGATGTCGCTAGGTGGTACACCACAGAACTTCTCAAGTTCGAGGCGCAGGTGAAGCATCGCTTCCCGGAGTTGCTCATCGGAGAACAAGAGGGAGTCTTGTGCCTGATGAAGCACTTGGATGCTGAGACCAAGAGATATCTGCTCCTCCATCACTCAACGAAGAGCATGGGTGAGCTGATGACTGGTTTACAGTTTTACGACGAGCAGCTTCGCGTGATGGACTTCCAGAGAGAAGGAGCATCCGGGTATGCGAATGCCTTCAAGGGTGGCAAGGGCGGAAAGGGCGACAGAGACAAAAGCAACAAGGCTCCAAGGGCAGCAAGGGCAACAAAGGCGGGAAGGACAGGAAAGGCAACAAAGCGAGAAAGGAGACAGAGCTCGGAGCAAGAGCAGAGAGGCGAAGAAGACAGATGTCTGCCGGAACTGCGGGAAGACTGGACACTGGGCACGCGACTGCTGGGCACCTTCGAAGGACAAAGCCGCAGCGGCGACGAGCCAGACCATTACGACGCAGCCGGAGGCACCCTCGTCTTCATCGTCTACATGGGCGAAAGCAACAGCGCAGCACACAACCAAGGGTAGTGGAAAAGCACAGTCATCAATCAAGACGTTTCTGGAAGGATATCACTTTGGTATGATGCTCACGAACCAGGTGGTTAGTTTTCCTTCAGATGATCGCATTTACTGGCTGATTGACTCTGGTAGTTCGTTCCACATCATCACGAGAGAGACGCTTGAGAGCGACCACGTGAAGATCCTTAGTTGGTTGGAAGGACGCCCGAAGTCCTATGCGGAGACTGCGACTGGAGATTCCGTTGAGATTGGCGGATCAACACATGTTTTGGTGGAAGTTTGCTTTGAAACCACCACCCCAGCATCATCGAAGAGCAGTTCTGAGCATGAGAGTGACGCTGTGTACATGTGTAAAGCTAGGTTTGAGGCAGTCATTTCCGATCAGATCAAGCACAATTTGCTGAACATCAATTTGCTTTGTCAGAACGGAGGTTGGGAACCGACGCTATGCGTACAGCAAGGCGGAATCACTGTCCGCAAGCATGGCGTAACTTTGAAACCCACCTTGTTTGCCTCAGTAAGTTGGCTTGCGTCAGTACGGAGTGACCATCCTTTAGCTCTGAAGCCTCAGGATTTGATCGCCAAAACGGAACAACATCGCAAAAGTCGATCTCGAAAGTCATCCGCTGATCGTGATTTTCATCGTTCGACCTCGAATCGCGGTTATCGAAATTCTGCGAGAGTGTGTGTTGAGCCCGAAAACCCTGAATTGCTGGACATTTCATGTCTTGATGAGATGAGTGACTGTAAGGGACATGTGAGTCATGAGCATGCTAACCTGGACCAAGGAGAGACTAAGGAGAAACTAAGGGCCGTTGATGAGCTTTTGGGCGCCGCGCCTAGTTCCTTTGAGTCTGTCAGTCATGCGGACATGCCAGTTTTCCATGAGCTTGACAGTCATACATGTTTGTTTTCTTGTGCAGACGACAACATCATCTCACACGGGGAGCAAAACAACAACACCACACCAGCAGTCGAGTGGCTTGTGCATGCGTGTGACAGTAGCACCACAGCAGCATACTTTCCCTCGTCGTGTTTTGGTCGCGATTTGCAAGAGCAGTCTCCCAAGTATCGACCCGAAAGCCTTGGATGCCCAAAGCACCAGGAGCCACCGGCACCGTCTTTTGTGGTAGACGCCTTAGCGCACCATGGAAGAGGAGCCAATGGAGGTGGAACAAGCCATGAGCGAGACAATGGTCCGCTCTATCAGCGAGCCGGAGGGTATGCGAGAGGGCGAGCGCGCAGGATGCTACTCGTGGACGAGCACCGGGTGAACAGAATCACCGAGGAAGAGGAGCGACTCGGTCCCCTACAAGACGAGGAGACTTCACCGGTCACGATCTACGTCCCATCACCCCCGCCATCCGAAGAGGAGACGGCGGAAGGAGCCGAAGATGTGACAATGATGGAGCAACCATCATCCCATCGAGCCAGAGAGCCCACGATGGTGGAGCGGCCGTCCTCCCACAAGGCCACAGCGCCTACGCTGATGCGGCCAACTCCCAAGACATTGAGGAAGAAAGAGGCCCCGAAGAGGGAAGAGGAGACCTCGACGGAAGAGAAGAAGACCTCGGAGGAAAAATCCGACGGCTACGAGATAAAGGGCAACGACCCAGAGGCCTGGCGACGCTTCATGGAAGCGAGGGCAGCCAAGAACGCCACATCGAAGCCCAAGAAGGAGAAGCCGGCAGAGGAGCGGAGGCCTATGGAGGAGAGGCCCGTCGTTCGGGAACCGAGTGGGCCACCTCCGGGCTACCTCACCGGACCGACCCGGAAAGGCAAGCGTCGCTTCGCGAGCTCCGGCTGGTTCGAAGGGTCCTGGCAGACGCTCGTCAACAACGAGACCGACGACCCTTATTGCATGGTGTGTCAGAAACGAGCAGCAGAGTCCCACCTGATGTCGGAGCCGCATACCGAGAACTTGAAGAGCTACATGGCGATAGCACAATCCGAACAGGTACAGTCCGGCAGGTCCCTGTCGACTGGAACACCTGGAAGCAAGCGATGAACGAGCCATTGGAGCTCGAGATTGGTCCTCGTCAAGGGAGAGGATTCGCAATCCACGCCCTCGGACCGGACAGGTTCATGGGAACCGAGACCGTACCGGGACCAGCGACCCCGGACAACGACATGGAGATTGTGACCACGGAGGAGGCTGCGCCAGAGCCTTCTGCAGCGCCCAAGGCAGCGGGTGCAACGATCTCGATGTCGGATTCCGACGAGGACAACTGGCAGGATTGGCGACCAGCAAAGGCTGGACCAGCGACACCGGATGCCGCCCGCGGGGCGAGCATTCCGGAACCTGCAACCCCGCCAGCAACGTGGCAGCAACCTCCCATGGAACCGATTGCGGCCAATGCCACAATCACGGAGCACACAAGAGGCCCGACTCCACGGCATGGACGCAGCGAACTGAAGGCAACTCCACCGTGGAGGGAGAGCCTTTCCTCCAGAGGATTCCATCTGGAAGCGCAGGGATTGACGGAGGAGAACCCCACGGCCTTGGACCCTCCACGAGACTCCGCGCAGCTTCCGCTGTCTCTGGAAGGACCAGAGGCGGATCTACGTTCCACAGTGCGACGTGTCGCCGCACAGGGGGCCTCCGAGCACCTCGGCAGCGACAACCGCAAGGGGCCACCAGCAGCTGAGCCTCCGGATGGAATTGGAACATGGGTTGTTGACGGGAGCAGCGTACGAGGAGCGTCGTCGCGCGCGGAGCCGCGACATCCTCAACGCCCAGGCAGAGCGCGAACGGGCGACAGCCAAGGCCCGTCTGATTCTCCCACCGCCACCGCCTGTGCCGAGATTGACAATGGAGGAGGAGACACCCATCACCCCAGCTCCAGGAGAGGTGACCATGGCAGCACCCATGGCGCCACCAACGACGACGGCACCATCAATGGCGAGTTCACCGGCCAAAGCCACAATGGCCACACTGCCAGCCACGGCAGCACCGTCCGATTTTATCGAGATGGCCAAGGCAGCATCATCCGCTTTCATCGAGATGGCTCGACGCCGCCGCGAGTACAGTCGCAGGCAAGAGAGTCGATCGCCAACCCCCAAAGGGGGAAAGATCCTTTCGTCAATGCTTTGCCTGAAAGTGAAAAAGAAGAGCCCAATCGTTACCACATCATGTTAGAGGAAGATGTAGTGGGAGACACTGTGCGCAATCGACAGGCAGAGCTTCAGCACCACATGCAGGGTCACGTACCATACATGTCTGACTGTGAGTTTTGCCAGCGCACTAGAGGGACCACTCCAGCCCGAAAGCGTAGCGACCTGAATCCGAGAGAGTTTCAGCTTGATCAGTGCTTCTTTCGCAAGTTTGCATTCATCGTATTGGTTCATACCATGAGCTTTGCAATTGCAGTTTGCTTTAGACCTGAGGGAGAGAGCGCAGCAACAACAGCAGAGCATTTGCATCCTTGGATCAGGCACTTTGGTGTGAAACAACCGCATTTCATGTCTGATGCAGAGGGACTCACGAAGAACATCGCAGCGAGACTCGCTGATCTTTGTGAGGGTACTGAGGACAGCTTTGCACCCGAAAGGCATGCGCCAGCAGCAGAACGAGCCATCAGGACACTAAAAGGAATCGTAGCAACACATGAGCTTGAGTTGCGTGAACATGGCGTTGTTTTGGATGCTGAGTGTGCGGATGTTTTCGACCTTTTGTTTCAATACGCAGCACACACGCACAACAGGTTTTCAGTTTCTGTAGGGTCGACCATGACACCCATGCAGAAGATCCGCGGAGATCGCATGCGACCGCAAATCACGTATCCATTCGGTGCGGTAGCGTACGCTAAGATAACGCGGGCTAGAAGACCTGACGCGGATGCCAAGTATGCTCGAGGGATCTACTTGGGACCGGTGCTTGGGAGCACAGGTCATGCCATGGAAATCCGCTTGGATAGTGGAGAGACGAAACGGGTGATCGCGCCCGGACTCAAATTGCTCTACCCGTTGCGTTTCGACGCAAATCTTCTGCCCGGTGCAAAGGCCCTAGATGGCTTCGTGCCCCCGCCTGAAGCACCGAAGACCAAAGAGCTGTTTCTCCCATATGTTCCAGGTGGAGGTCCTCCCATAGACTGGGTGAGACAACATGGTGTTACACCCAAGTGCCCTGGATGCCAAGAAGGCGTCAGCTCGAGCAGGCATTCCCAAAAGTGTGTGAAGAGATACCAGAAATGGTTGCGTGATTCCATCGATGATGCTCTGGAGGCATTAGATGAAGGACCAAGGGTCGACCGAAGGCCTGAAGAGCTAATTGGGGAAGACCCGTACGATGATGACGAACAAATGAAGCCGAACAAGCGAACACGCTTTGGAGGAGAGGAGGTCCGAGCGTTTGATCCTGAGCAAGCAGGAGTCGGAGACCTAGAGATCCCGGAGATGTCAGTGCCGGATGCTGACTGGAATGTATCCGAGTACCAGCCGTCCGAGGCTGAGGATGAGGATATGGGAGACGCTCCAGAGCATCCCCAGACATTCCATGAGGGGGTCCCAGTCCGATACCTGGAGGAATTGCTCGAGAGCGCCCACTACACACCACAACCACTTTCTTGTTGTGACCACTACGACGTCGAAGCAGCGTGTCACCTACTTGTTGGTCGGTCGAGCGTGAGAAGTTCCCATATGTTTGCTTGAACACAACAACACAACAACAGCACCACAAGCAACAACAGTCGGTCGAGCGTGAAGCAGTTGAGTTGTTGAATCTCCAGGACCACCCATATGTATGTTCTTCAGTTAAAGAGAAAGAGGAAGATGAGTCCGCAGGGACGTACATGAGAATCCAAGACAGGGCTCTGTGGGTGAATCGACCTCGAGCCAGCTACGACGACCTGGAAGGTTTTCAGCTGGACCCTGAAGAGACATGGCAAGGAATCAAGAAAGAGGTGAATGCGCTCGATAGTCTGAAAGTTGGTTATGCAAGATCAAAGAGCGAGATGGATGAGTACCGCAAAGCCAACCCAAACTGTCGGACGGTCAAGTCCCGATGGGTCCTCACTCAGAAGGCCCCAGGACTAGTCCGAGCAAGGATAGTCGCTAAGGATTTTGCTCATGGGCGACCATCCGCACTCGATTTGGGGTTGAGTTCCAACACTGCATCAGTGGAAGCCCTCAAGATCGTCCTTGCACGGGCGGCAAAGGGGAAGATGCGGGCTTACGGCCTCGACATATCCACCGCGATTCTCTTTGCGCAGGTAGTGGAACCCACCATTATCGAGTTGCCCAGCACGTTCGCGCTCGAGAGCGGCGAAACCGCGTACTTGATACTAGAGAAAGCGCTCTGCGGTTTGCGTTCCGCCAGCCTTAGCTGGCAGCGACATCTGAACAGGATCGTGTCTGCCCTAGGCTTACAAGCGAGTCCGCTTGAACCGACGCTTTTCAGCGGATGGGTCAACCTTGAATCCGGATGGGAGTATATCATCATGTTAGCGTACGTGGATGATTTGCTCATTGTGTCCTCTACCGAGAAAGGGTTCGAGTACGTCCACGAAGCCCTGAGTTCAGTCTTGAAAGTCAAAGTGACAGGGAGGCTGATCGAAGATGGGCAGATGGAATTCCTCGGCCGTTTAATCCGTTGGGATGGACGACAGATCATGCTTGGGGTGAAGCCTGAGTATGTGAAGTCGGTCTTTACATCCTTCGGATGGGACATATCCACCGTGAAAGCATCCTTGACGACACCCGACATCAGGAGTATGTACGATGAGGAGAGTGTTGAAGAGCCTTCAAAGGAGCTGTCCAGTGAAGCAGCTTCACGGTTCCGAAGTTGCCTAGGCAAGATAGGATGGCTCTGTCAAACTCGCTCAGATATAACGTATTTTCACTCCATGTTGTCCCGCGGACAAAGCATGCCACGGCAAGTACATGAAGATGCACTTCGCAAGTTCCTGCGATGGTTGGCAGCGTTTCCGCTGTTAGACCAAATCTTCCCGCTCGGAGATGGCAAGACCAATGAGGGGGAGAATGCCAACCTGGTAGCTTATTGCGACAGCAATTGGGGCAGCGAGATGAGCGTAGCCCGGAAGAGCACCAGTGGCGGAGTGATCTACATCGCAGTGGACGATCTGTGGTACTGCATAAAGGGGTACAGCCGCCTACAGAGCGTCGTGGCACTCAGCTCAGCAGAGGCAGAGTTGTTTGCCATCGCCGAGGCAGCGAAAGAGGTGGCAGGACTTGCGCAATTGACGGCGCATATCTGGGGCACCCTCCAGAAACCCCACCGCGTGTATACCGACAGTGCCTCAGCTAGGCAAATCGCCAGCGTGGAGGGGCTACTCAGGCGTATGCGGCATATAGACTTGAGGTTGTGCTTTATTCAAGAAGGCTCACAGCCGTAGCAACTTGGTAGTGGGGTTTTTCGTGTCTTTTCGTGCTTTCTTCTCCCTCTTTTCCTCTCTTCGCTCCCTCTTTCTCCCCCTTTCTTTTCTTCCTTTCGGTGGTGCTTGGGGTGGGTTCCGGGTGTGGGTCCTGGTCCTCCCTCTCTTCTGGTTTGATTCGGGCAGGCCGGCCGTAGGCGGGGTAGCTTGTTTGCTTGCAGTTCTTGCTGCATCGCCATGGCATTCCTTCTGCGATTCCTGCTTTCTTTCTGGATTTTCCTGCATGTGCTGGCGGGCCCGGAGGTTGACGAGCTCTACGCTGAACTTTTGGCGGAGGCCGACATGCCAAGCCTGACTGCCCCGATGGCAGCTCCGGTTGATGCATCTGCAGCATCATCTGAAGTGACTGGTGCCAGCTCTGCCAGCTTGGTGCCGCCCTTGCCAAATGCGACCGCTGCACCTGCCACACCGACTCTTGGTCGCAAGCCGAAGGTGCGCCCTGGCCCTACGAATCTTCTACACGAGCTGCTCCATGGGCCGCCAACGATCACTGCTGCTGCGGAAGACACAGGCCACGCGGGTCTGTCGGACCCCTCTCCTGCGGAAGGTGCCACCATGCTTAGTGGCCCACCTGCGGAGATCTTCCTCGGGTACACGGTGAACACGGAGGGCGAGACGGGCGAGGCTTGGGCTCCTGACGACACTATGGTTGATGTGATGCTGGACAGCCCGGACAGCGAGCTTGAAGAGCTGCCAACACTGCAAGCGCAGCCTATTACTGGGTCAGGGTCTGAGGCTGGATCTGAGCCTACAGAAGACCCCAGCAATTCCTCAGAGCCTGATGCCAGCTGCAGCACTGGAGCACCACATCGTCCTCCTCCTGCCGTTACACCGCGCTCCGGGGTATATGTTCACAGTCAAGCCTGCCAGGCGGTACCAACCACACGCAGCGTGTCAGTTCAGGCGGAGGGCTCGGCCATCGATGACGCGATACAGAAGCGGCACATGCCGAGACCGTTGCCCCCACCCAAGCACAGACGAGAAGGCCAGTCGTGCGATCTTTCGGACCCTTGTTTCGTTCAGGGTTGTCGCTGGGTTGGGGTTGATTGCTTCTGTCCCGCACTGCACTTACTTGCTAGCATGTGTCGGTTTTCACTGACCTCGCAGGCTGAAGTAATGATGTGCAATGACAAGCACATGATCCCTACATGGCAGGCCATTGCTGCACTCCCGTGCCCTCATGTGCATGCACCGCGCCACACCCGCCAACCGAAGCCACAGGATGCCGCTGAATCACCTGGTACCCTTGTTATCAGACTGGACCGCCTGGATCCAACTGCACTTGTACGTTGTGCAAGACCAATCCATGGCACCATGCTATGTACCTCCCATACTGCAGGATCAACTACGTGCAGACAGATGAGTCCGGCCTTGGACGAACGCCCTGCCCAGACTGTGCTATCTGAAGTCAGGGTAGACTGCTGCCACCAGCTGCTGAGACGCTGGACGCAAAATGCATCCCTGTGCACAGAGAGAGCAGCCCCGTCCGGGGTCATGTTGCTTCGACAGCCTCCTCGCAGAGGCATCATGCAGTCTGCCCTTCGACGCACACATGTGTTCAATGTCAGCAGTGACCGTTTCCACACATGCTTCACCTATATGTGCAAATTAGGCTCCAGGCTGTGCGGGCATAGATACAGGGCACCCGAGGCGCCTCCAACTACTGCTGCACCGAGGCCCAAGGTCATAGGTCCTCCCCTCCTCGCAATCCATACGCCCCCTGTCCAGGACATGGAAAAACTGTTCGGCTCCACCTCGGACTCGACCTCCAGCTCGGACACCGACTCGGATCAGGCCAACCTTGAAAGGCGCCTTGACGTTGCGGTGGAGGCACACAGGATAACCATGCACTGCCCAGAGGTCCGAACATCCAGAGGTGAACCGGCCATGTTGGTGGCACAGCTCATCCTTCATGCTTGGCATAGGATTGCACATTTGACGAGTGGCTCCTCAGCATCAGTGCCGTGCCCAGATGCTGCCTCGCTCTCCACTAGCACATACCTGCCCTGTGAGGGCAATGCCTCCTCTCCATCTGTGACTGCAACGGGATATGCTGAGGAGCGTCATGTCAGGCCCAGGCTCCAGGACACACACACGAGCACACAGCATGCTGCTGTGATGATGCGACCGGGCACTACTGCTCGCATGTATGAGCACATGCCTGGCTGTTGCTTGCCTCTTGGTGTACAGATTGACGATGCTCTGTCTGCCCTGCCACCAGCTGAAAGGGACAGGACCGTCCCATCAATCAGTGACGTGCTCCAACGGCGACCGACCACCGATCATATCAGCAGCAACCTCGGATACCTGCATCTTCCCGAGTGCATACCTGGCTCGCCTGATGTCCGCCCCAGGTACGTGTCCTGCGAACCATCACCAACAGGACGGTCCCGGCAACTCCTAGATATCGAGGTTCACCTAAAGGCCGAGCCGGTAGGCCACTGCCAGAACGCCTGCCACCGCCAAAAGTGTTCTGCAGGGATTGGAGACAGGGCTCATTGTTCTTCTGCTTCTGTATCGATGACTAAGCATGCACTGAGCTTCACTGCGTACACGAACGTAGCCGCTGCGTCACCTGGACCCTATACATGTCCTGCAGCCCATCCTACACTGCAAGCATGCGGTCTTGGGTCTGAATGGGGCATACGTTCTACATCACCTCGTTTGCTCCGAGCTCACTCATGCGCACTAACATGTGCAAGTGCTGCGAACTGTCAGCGAGCCACTCCTGTGGTTTTCCCCGTTGCTCACTTTGGCCCAGGTCTGTCAAAGACTACATCCAGGCGGACTGTGATCGACACTAGATACTCCGTGGAACTCACGGAAACAATTACCTTGTCTGAATCTGCCCAGGAGACTGTGCATGGAAATTTGACCCTGACCTACGACAACTGGTGTGGAGCTCATTCTCTGAGCACACTCTTTCTGTTGGACATGCGCCCAGCGAGCATCGCACATCCCCTGCAAAATGCCTGTCCCATGTACTGTCATGCTGAGTTTCGGCCAGCTCGTAGAAGGGCTTCCCTCGGTTCTGCTAGGGTCCTGACCTCGCTATGGCGCCCAAGAAAACGCTCAAGAGGCCAGCCACCGGAAAAAGCTCGAAACCGGGCCCCTCAATCCTGCGAAGGGGACGGTTTGCGCCTTCGAATGAAGACAGAAATGGGGCGATGGACGAGCATACGCTCAGCGACAGCAATGACTCTGATAGGAATGCCCTTGACCTGCCCGAGGCCCCCTCAGTCTGTGGCTCAACTGTCGCAACAGGACCCAAGGCTGCACCAAATTCCCCGTCTTCCTCCTCCAGGACGGCCACGGACACGAATGATGCTCACAGTACTCCTGCTGGAGCAATTGGGGGTGCCCGACTTTCACCGGGCCCTAGGATCAGACCATCGATTCCAGGTGAGGCCTCCGCAGCCAGTACAGGTGAAACTCCTGCCTCCAGAACGGCAAGCATTCTTCGAGCTGGGCTCAGAGCCAGAGCAACACGCTCCAAAAGCCCGCCTCCACCCAGACCAAGTCCACCCATGGAAGCACCTGGAGGACCACCTCCACCCACAGTGGGGCACTTGCCTGCTGGACCCCCACCACCCACTGAGAGCATGGGACCCACTCTGCGACCACCACCTCATGGTGAGCTCCGGCCGATTACCGCCACCCATCCCCCAGCAGCACCCGTTGGAGGCTGCACAGCAGGAGGGCGCTCTGATGGCCACCTTAGCCCGGCGGGACCCCCCGCACCGCGCCCAGCTGCCATTACCTTACCCCTCACCTACTCGCCAGAGAGGACACCATCGGTCACACTCCCACCCGGATACGGAGCCCGACCGACCAACGGCATACACGCCTGGATCAGACCATCAGCTCGTGCTCCTGGCATCCTGGAAGGACGACCTCCACATGCGGGCATTGCAGCCCCAGGCTCCCCCAACACTCCCGCCATCCTTGAAGAAGCCGCGGAGGATGCAGCAAGGGATACACCATGATGGCCCTTCGTGCCACTTGTTACCTCATGCCTGGTTCGCTCCCACGACGCCTGCGCTTTTTCATGGCACCCCTGAACCCAGGGGTAGGATGTCTCCTAAACCCAGGATCATTGCTAGCAAAGCCTGGCACCTGCTACGTAGATGGAAATTCAGATACCTACGCACGTGCACCCGGAGCAAGAGAAAACGCAATGTAGCTTGTCTCTGGTGCTTGCATGACTGGGTGTCGAATGCACTTACCGCCCTTCTTCCCTTCCTTCTTTCCTCTCTCCTTCGTTTCTTGACACACTGTATCCCCATATCATATGCGCCAACAAAGGCTGATCGCGGTCCCAAACCCGCGTCCCGAACGAGAACACGATCCAGGCTGCTCCTGTCACTACTCTTTCTTTGGCAAGTGCAAGCAAGCCGTGCTGCATCATTCAGTTCGGGTGAGCCGAGGGTTGGATCAGAGGCCACTGATCCTGGAGCCAGTACCTCACTTCCTTCTCGCCATACGCCGGCGAACCCAGGCCACTATGTCCCTACACTAACTGGCTGCAGAAAACGATCTTTTAAGAGAGCAGTCCTTCGTGCCAGACACTTTGGAATTACACGCTACCGAGGCAGACTTTGCTCCGTCCACGACCTTCTTGGTCGAGGTGAACAGTCACACCCTGACACCACGTCTCCACATCGGTCCACTCCTCGTCCCCCACCACCAGGTCTCAGATGCAGCATTATGACCTGGAACGCGGGAGGCTTAACGGTCACAGTATGGAATGAATTCCTCACCTGGCTGTTAAAGACTCCGCATGGGCATGACATCGTATGTATCCAGGAGACGTACTTGCGGGATGACTTTGAATGGGACGATGATCACTGGTCATACATCCATCATGGAAGCCATAAGCCTAAGGAGGCAGGTCTACTTATGTGCATTTCCAAGAAACTGGCTCAACCACACATGATCAAGCACACCCCTGTCCTTGTCGGCAGGCTGCAGCATGTACGCATCTTCTTCCCCAAAGGCCATCAGCCATTAGACGTGCTCCATGTGTACCAACACGCATGGTATCATCAAAAGAATGATGATCAACAGGACTGGTGGAGAGGCGCAACTGAGCGCCGACATCGATTTCTTCAGAGGCTCCAGGCCACCGTTCGCAGCTTCCCTATTCGTAACCCGCTCTGTCTTATAGGTGACTTCAACACCTCGCTGCCACACATGACAGGGCTCACTGGCATGGGTCGACCCACAAAATCCGGTCCCCAATCCGACACTGCCGATTTGTGTGCGTTCTTAGAAGTCCATCGCCTCGTAGCTTGCAACACCTTTGGCAGGGCTCCTGCTGCTTCCTTTGTCAATGAGTCCACAGGTGCCGCAACACAGATTGACTTCATCATGCTCAGGCAGTTCCACAGTGATAGGGAGAGCAAAAAGGCCAAGCCGTTCAACTGGCCGGTTGCTGCCTCTCGCAAAGGTGCTCAACATATCCCCGTACAGGCCAGCTTCTCTCTAGACTGGAAGCCATGGGGCCTGTCTTCTGCCCTGGAACTCCAGAACAACATCCAACCCAGGCAAGTTTCCGACGCCCTCAAGCAGGATCCCAATCTGGAGGCCGACTTCGTCTGCAACCTAAAAGTCCGGCTTCCGCCTCAGCCCACTGCGGCCCAGCTCGATCTTGCGCTTAAGCAGGCTTGGCATGACACCAGTGCCCGACCTGCCTTATCCCCACCTGACATCAAAGACAGACCCCATGAACAGGTCCTTTCCCTCTGGCAGGCACGTGCGGCGTTGCTTCAGGCACCGGTCTCAGACTCCCAACTTCACAACTGCTTTCACCAATGGAGACTCCTTGCACCGGCCATTCGAGCTGAGCGCCTGCTGAAACAGGCGGCAAGACAGCGCAAACGCGACTTCTTGAATGACTGCTTGTCACAAGCTGAGACAGCAGCTGCATCGGGCAATCACACAGTGGTGTATAGAATGCTCAAAGTGCTTGCCCCCAAGCAACAGCGCAAACGAATTCAAATTCGGACTCCTCAAGGCCAGGTGCAACGCCCTGCTGCTGAACGCGACACCCTTGTCGCGTACTATGAAGAACTTTATCAGGCACCCTCAGCGGAACCTGCCCTGGATGCTTGTCCAGTGATATACACTGCCGATCACTGCTTGCATGCCCTGCGAGCCCTGCCACGACCCAAATCAGTTCTTCCAGGTGCAGCCCCAGGCATACTCTGGGCCCTTGGAGCCAGCGCTATTGCGGAGGAGGCGACCCGCATTCTCAATGATGCGCTCTCCGCACTACCTGACCCGCCGCAGCCTGAGCTCACGGACATTTCCCTTTGCCTGTTGCCCAAACCCGCTAAAATAGCTCAGCAACCCTCAGATGTGCGTCCGATAAGCCTCTTACATCCACTCAACAAAATACAGGCAAGCATGCTGGCTTCCATGGTCAAGCCCTTCCTTGACTCCTATCTGCGAGGTGTCCCGCAATATGCGTATGTAAGTGGCAGATCTGCACCTGAGGCACTCGGCAGAGTGTTCTCACACTTGCATTCCGTCCGTCAGCTCGCACCCAAAAAGGAGCGCATGGTCCAACGTCGGCAGCAAGGACTTACTCGCACAGAATGCTCGGGAGGGCTCACCTTCTCCCTGGATGTTGCAAAAGCCTTTGACACCATTCCTAGATGGGTCATTCAAGCTGCTTGCGTTGATGCGGGTATCCCACAGCACATACTACAGCACATCGATGCAGTTCATGCTTATCTCCGAGTTGGCATTAATCACTTTGGGCACCATGGCTCTTGCCGCACAAGCCGCGGCATTCGACAAGGATGTAATCTCGCACCTTCATTATGGTGTCTCGCCACGGCCTTTGTCTATAAGCAATTGCTTAAAGCACTGGGGCCCAATGCGGCTGAGATTCTCACGATTTTCGCCGATGATGTCATTGCCCAATGGAAAATCAATGATCTGGCCGAGCTGAGGCAGACAATGAGCCAGCTCACGATCTTGATCGCCACATTGAGGCACTTCGGCATGGACGTCAGCGCACAAAAGAGTGTCATTTTATACTCCTTGCATGGGCGCAAGGCCGAAAAATTCCTGTGCAATGCCCGCTTCAAACGTGCTGACAAGTGGCACATGCGCGTCAGCCCGGACCTTGACTTCCCAATCGTCCGCCAGCATAAGTACCTAGGGGTTATAATCTCTTATGGCAGCTTTGAAGCCCATACCCTGGAACATCGCACCCACTGCGCCTCCACGGCTTTTTCCAGGCTGCGACACATCCTATGCACCAAGAATGTCTTATCGACGATCAAGAGGGTGCAACTCTGGAAGGCCATCATTTGGCCCACACTAAAGTATGGACTCACGTCTCTCCTTCTGTCTGTCCATGAACAGATCCAAGTGGTTGGATACGTTGCCAGACAACTTCGAGCGATCACCGGGCAGCTGGCCCATCACACGCATGAAACCACTAGGGATTTTCTTGAAAAATGGAACTTTCAGCCGCTGTGCATCCTTTCGGCCGAGGTTGGGACCAACTGCCGGCGGTACGAGGCACAGGCCGATCTGCACATCACCCGCGTCACACAGTGGCATGCCCTTCTTTCATCCACCTATGCCACAGGGTTGGGCTCCACCCAGGACCGTGCACAACTTACACCTGTCGATGCTGTGATCTCCCGCACATACCAATGCCCAGATTGTCCCTCGTGCTTCGCCACTGCAGGCCTGCTGCAAGTACATAGGGTCAAAAGCCATGGCCAAGCCAAGATCCTTGAAAAGCGGAAACAGGCACAAATGCAGAATCAAGTCGAGCATGCGCTGCATGGAGTGCCCACATGCAAGCATTGCCTGCATGAGTTTAATGGTTGGCGCAACTTCAACTCTCATATCCTGCTTGGTAACTGCCCCGTCCTGACCGCAGCCACAACCACACAGGCCAACATTGACACCGCTGTGCCTCCGACTGCACCGAATGAGCCGGCGCCGAATACGGATGCCAACACCTCCGAGTTGGGTGACCATTCCCCTGTATCCACTTTTGTGCAGACGATCTCACAGGAAAGCTCCTACACAGCACTTGCTGTCACCACAGGTCCAGAATGGAGACGGGTAGTCGGAGCAGGCCAACTTCATGCTAGGATGAAAAACTTTTGTCCTGAATGCGGGCTATATGCAGCAAATCCGTCGCGCATCAAGGTACATATGCGTGCCAAACATAAGGACTGTCTTGATCGGCTCGAGCATTCGGAAGTGCTTGCCTCCTGTGTTCGAACGCGAAAGCCCTGCGTGTACTGTGGTCAGCACATACCTAAGTCCACCTTTGAGGGCACACATGCAACTGGCTGCTATGTGCTGTGGCAATCTATGTATGCCATGCTGCAATCTGGCCTGACACCCTCAGGTCTCGACTATGTCAGCAAACGCTACCGAGATTCCAGATGGGGAAGAGCTGAACCTCTTCAAGAGATTCATGCCCAGCCAGCAGGCGGAGAAGGAGCAGGAGGATGCCCCGGAAAGGGCTTCGAAGCAGCAGCGCACCAAGGAGATAGTGCAAAAGGGGGGGAGCGGACGCCACGGCAAGGGCAAGGGATCCAGTCGGGGCCCTCAGCAGCCAGCCTTTCGTTCCAGGTGCTCTTCGGACAAGCAGCAGGGCCTCAGCGATCAAAACCTGTTCCTTCTTTGTCAGATGCTGATCCGCCTTGTGCTACGCCAGGGAGATGCACTGAGGATCTTGGCTCTCGACACCTCACTGGTCCTGTGGCTCCGGACTGGACTTCCAGCGGGAGTCCCGGAAGCGATGTTCACGGCTGCCCAGAAGTGGAAGGAGCTTCGGGAGGCAGGAGAGGTGAAGGCCCCACTGCGACACATCCTGTGGCTGTGCCTCCTCACAGAGCTCGAAGCCAGGACAAACCCGGCCAAGCTCACGGAGGAAACCAAGACTCACTTAACGAAAATGGGCTTCATCAAGGACGGACAGTGGCTCTACCTGAAGTGGTCCTTCGAGGAGAACAAGCTGCTTACGGACACTGCCCGGAGCCCCATCTCCCTCGAGGACGCCCATCAGCAAGTGAAAGACCTCCTGCGAATGTCCCAGGATCCCCAGGTCATCACCAGGTTCCATCCGACTCGCCCGTTGGCACCAGAGCTCAAGAGTCCCACCGTCACGTTCATGCTGTCCATTGCCCTTCGGTCGGAGCAGGCAAACGAGCTTCACTCCAACCTCCTGCGACTAGCGGGGAACGCGTGCACTCAGGTAGTGGGCATGACACATCGCCAGGAACGTCTCAGTCGATCCAACCTCGAGAAGCAGCTCTCCAAGTACCTTCAGACAGGGGATCTTGCCCCACTGGAGGAGGGCAGTCGACCATCGATCACCCAGATGCAGGCCGGATTCACGCCTCACCCACCAGCCATACCGCCACACCTCCACATTTGTCGCCTTTGCATGGCATGGACCAGCAACACATTCTCCGTGCAAAGCTTGTCAACAGTGGTAACACATGCTATACCAATGCAATCATACTTGCCCTTCTTTGGACTGCATGCCGTTCGGGTCAACCCTCACTGCCCGCAGGACTGATGAGGACACTAAGTTCGGCCCTCAAAGAACGCAAGCCTTTGAATGTATGGCAGCTTTTGTTGTGGCGCAACCTCATGCGACAATGGAGCGAGCCCAACAGGCAGCATGATGCTGCCGAACTCATTGCGTTCCTCCAGGACAAAGGGTTTGCAGAATACTACGAGGGCCACTGGCAGCGACGAGTTCTTGCTGAGGGACGTATCAGTATTGAGGAGGCTGGCAGCACAATGCCACTTCTTCTATCGGTTCCCCTCTCAGCTCACTGCACACCTCAAGCCCTGTTGGATCAATGGCATGCTCAGGCCGGATTTGCGGGATTGCTGACAGCGCCATCGCACCTTATTGTGCAGCTCAATCGTTTTGGCGTTGAAGAAGAGTCATTGCAAAAAAGTAGTTGCCCTGTTGATATCACCAGCACGTTAAGCGTCCCGGTGTTCGACGTTGACCTCGTGACCACCAGACAGCTGTACAGACTTCATGCCTGCATTGTTCATCTTGGTCCACACCCCACTTCCGGGCACTACAGAGCTGTTCTTATGAGTGAAGACAGACGATATTACACGGACGATCATACCACTGCAAAACCTCTTCTTCAGAAGGATGCTGTACAGCTTTCACTCAATGTGTACATCCTGATATATTCCAAGGCCTGCTTCACAGATGCGTCTAGCTGAGTTACGGCCCTGCATGCACATGTGGCTTTTGGATTGGGACGCCTTTCCTCTTGCCGTTTACATGTCGCATGTCACTGTCGCGCGCTGACGAGCGAAAGTGCAGTGCTTTGGGTGTCGGACTCCTTTCTTTTCACTCGTTTTCCGTGGTTGGCCTGCTTGGGCATTCGTGCCGGGGCCACAAGTCTTTTGTAGTTAGGAGCTTAGCTCGCTGCTCTTATGCAGCCGGACCACAGTGTCTGCTTCGGACTCGCTAGGTGCCAGACATGGCATTGCGCTGCAAAGCAAAAAAAGCTTTATTCAAGACCGTGTCCATAGCGGCGAGTTGGCAGTAGAGGGAGTGGCCGGAACCGAGAATGTGAGCGATCTCCTCACAAAGAATTTAAATCGCCTCCAAACAGCAAAGCATACAACAACCCTCGGATTAGAAGATGTGACCAACATCGATTTCCGAGAGGTGCCAGCAGTCAGGTCTTGCTTGTTGCTGTCTGGAGTGCTAGATTCTGTACTCGGGCCGGACAACCTCGAATACGAAGCTTTCTGTCGGCTATGCGAACTCGAGACTGAATATGCGACTTTGCTGATCGAGTTTTGCACGAGTTCACGTTCGAATCTGTACCTGCAAGGAAGTGTGCACCAAGTATTTGTCCTGCCGATTACTCAAGGGGTTGACGGAACCTCGAATGACACCGTGGAGCGGGTCATGTCTGCAATGAATGTTGCGAGAGAATGGGGGATGAAGGTTGTTTTCTGGAGCAGCACTCCTTGTACCGGAGGTAGCCCGTACCAACGGCGACACGAAGATCGGCCGGGCTATCACGACCATCTACAAGCTTTGTTCACGGTGCATCGCAAGCTCTGGCGGAGCTTCTTAGTGATGGTGCACCACCCGCAAGTGGGGGTATGGGTCATAGAATGGCCGCAGAGGTGTGCCTACTGGGGATGGGCAAGCGCCCGTTCGTTTGCAAACCAACGAACCCACTACACCGGCGAAGTGCACGGCTGTGTTTCAGGCTTGGTAGGCAGAGATGGATTGCCTATCCGGAAGATTTGGAAACTGATGTCGAACGATGAACAGTTTGTGCGAACAATGTCCGAAACGTTTGCATGTACCTGCAAGGGAGATCATTCACGAAACTTTGATCTCAAAGAAACGCAGCACTATCCGCCAGCTTTCGCGGACGTCGCCCTGGAAAGCTTGCGACTGCGGTAATTCGCGCCCGCCCGCCCGCCCCTGGCTTGCCCGCCCACCCGCCCAGCCAGGTTACTTTGCGAGAGTTAGTCGACCAGCGGTCTGAAGCAGTGCAGCGGTCTAGGACTGAGGAATGCGCCGGAATGCGCGCCCCGGCGAGGAGCTTAGTTGGCTTTGCGTGGAGCTTAGTTGACGTGACCAACAGTGAAACTATTGGTCATGAGGGGGAGTTGATATATGTGACTGGCTCAAGATCTCGGCTCAACCCCGGTGGGGTGCACAGGTAGCAGAGCGGTAGCTGTGTGAACCAGCCTCGAGTCCCCTAACTGTTTTGGGTACCAGGCCTGCTTTTTCACAGCCTTCATTTGAGCCATGTCCAGAGCACCTGTGCAGTCGAGATCCTCAATGCCAGCAAGCGATGGGTTGGAGTCATCTCACCCAACTTGCTCTGCAGAGAGCCAGAAAGAAGGCACGGCCCGACTGGAGGGCGAAGCAGCCCGGCTTGGGGAACTCTTCCCTTATGCGAGTCCTCTTACAGCCGGCTGTGGAGTTTCTCCAGCCTTGGAAGACCAGGCAAGATGCTCGAGCAGCCTGGCAAATCCAGAGCGAACTTGGGCCCATAGAGCCAATTGTGGTCCCAGCCAAAGCAGGACTTTCCACCAAGCACTCTGCTTTCGCTGGCATCACAAGGGCCGGAAAGAGTGGCTGTTCCTCTCCGAGGACAGCAGCGTGTATTTTGTTCGCACCAGCAAATCCGGCAAAACAGTCCGAGCCGGACCCTGTGGGCAATGGAGATGCATGGAAGACCCAGCAGAGCTCCACGGGGGAACGGGAGGCGACCCGCCCGTGCAGTGGCTTCGCCTTTTGAACTTTAATTGCACTGGCTGTGGTAACATTCCAACCCATAACCTCAACTTCTTGCCCGGTCCTGGGAAAAGGCAACCAGCGATCTTGCATGGAGAGGATGGAAGACGCATCGAGCTCTACTGTGCCCTTTGTCTAGAAAGCTTCCTAGCGTGCACGTGGAGCTGGCCGAGTTTCGACCAAGCAGTTAGGAGACCGGTGTTTCTGGACTACGCTTCCCTTGCTAACTTGCGTCAGTTAGGTCACCAAGGTACGGAGCCCGTAGAACCTTTGCTGGCGCCGCTGTCTTCTGCAGCCAGCGCACATGGCTGGACCTTCCTTGAGGAAGGGTGTTCTCAGGATCTAGACTCCCCAGAAGAAGCAGGCAACAGTGATTGGCTAGTGTGTGGCTTTGAAGACTTGGAAGACGTCCCCTGGGAGGTCTGACCTAATCCGGCCCCAACCCACCCAAATTGCAGGAGCTATGCCCTGCCAGAATCAAGGGTGAGATGCTCACCCTCCGGAATCCCTTTGTCACGGGTGTAGCTTCTCCCCGTCCAATCAGCGACGGTCCTGTGAGTCCGTTCCCAAACTGAGAGTGCCATAGGGCACCACGGAGAATCTTGCATAGAATTGGATCATTTAATGATCGCATAAGGATGCAGGTTGTAAGAATGCAAGCAGAAGTGCTCAGTCCCGGCACGTACCCAGATCCATCCGTCGGAATTTTTTCGCAGTTGTTCCGATGGACACCCTGCAGGACAGGCCGCCTCGATGCGGCTTTTGTTCAGCCTGACACCGGTTCGGCCCCTTTGCTCGGTCTGTGCAGCAGACCGCTGGACCGGGTTTTCGGGCTCAGGTGCTTGTGGGTCTTCCACAGGCCCAACACGGGGTTCTCGCAAACACAGCGCACGTAAGGATAACGTTAGAACCGCACCCTGAAGATCCTCACTGGTTGATGAGGGGAGGGAGGGCGCTGAGGTGTGGCAGGAACGGACGAGGATCCTAGTACGCCGACCGTATGAGGTTTAGGGCATTTCCCTGCATCAGTTTGGGGTTACCCGTGTTTGGCCTGTCGAGGATTTCCTTTGCGATTCCTGCAGGGTGCTGTTGTTTCTCTCCGGGTGGTGCAAGCCCATCTTGGAGGAAGCCTAGCGGCAGGCGTTGTTGTTAGGGACCAATGCTTGGCTGACGGACAGCCAGAGGCATCAGATTGTGGAGGTTAAAGGCTGTGGCTCGGTGCCTGAAAGCCTGCCCAACTGAGCTGCCCAAATCAACCAAGCCCTCCCTGCGTGCAAGTGGTATGGGCTCCTTGGAGCCGCTGAGGTTGAACCAGTTAGTAAGAGCGAGAAAGCTGGTTCCCCTCCCTGGTGAGTAAGTGCGAGAAAGCCAGGTCAGCAAACGGGGCTAACAGGAGCTCAGTGCTGCTGCGGCATGAGTTCCTGGGGCCTAGGTTAGTAAGGGCGAGAAAGCCTAGGCCTGTGCCGGAGGTTGGCGACTTTGCCAAGCCACTTGCGTTCAGTTTAGTACAGGCATTGCCCATGTATCGGTTCCAGACCTTCTGCCTTTTCTGAGTGAGCCGGAAGTGGGTGAGTTTCTCCCCTGTACTGGCAGGGCTGATAGGGTAGGCAGTACAGACCAGGCAGTTCAACCTGCAGAACATTTTGCCTAAGGCTTTGTACAGTGCCAAACCAGTGAGTAGCCGTAGGCCGCCGAGCTTCTCGCGGAACTGGTCAGGCCCTTTTTCTTCTCTCGGTGCTCCCTGCACATAGTACGGCCGTGTCAAGCAGGCCAAGGACACCTCGAGAGTCCCTTTTCCGTGCATAGTTAATACCTACCGGAACTCCGGTTCCGAAGAGCCTAATCTGGCTAGCGACTCAGCCCGCTTTCGAGTGATATATGTGACTGGCTCAAGGTCTCGGCTCAACCCCGGTGGGGTGCACAGGTAGCAGAGCGGTAGCTGTGTGAACCAGCCTCGAGTCCCCTAACTGTTTTGGGTACCAGGCCTGCTTTTTCACAGCCTTCATTTGAGCCATGTCCAGAGCACCTGTGCAGTCGAGACCCTCACTGCCAACAAGTGACGGGTTGGAGTCTTCTCACCCAACTTGCGATGCAGAGAGCCAGAAGGAAGGCACGGCCCGACTGGAGGGCGAAGCAGCCCGGCTTGGGGAACTCTTCCCTTATGCGAGTCCTCTTACAGCCGGCTGTGGAGTTTCTCCAGCTTTGGAAGACCAGGTAAGAAGCTCGAGCAACCTGGCAAGTGTAGAGCGAACTTGGGCCCATAGAGCCAATTGTGGTCCCAGCCAAAGCAGGACTTTCCACCAAGCACTCTGCTTTCGCTGGCATCACAAGGGCCGGAAAGAGTGGCTGCTCCTCTCCGAGGACAGCAGCGTGTATTTTGTTCGCACCAGCAAATCCGGCAAAACAGTCCGAGCCGGACCTTGTGGGCAATGGAGATGCATGGAAGACCCAGCAGAGCTCCACGGGGGAACGGGAGGCGACCCGCCCGTGCAGTGGCTTCGCCTTTTGAACTTCAATTGCACTGGCTGTGGTAACATTCCAACCCATAACCTCAACTTCGTGCCTGGTCCTGGGGAAAGGCAACCAGCGATCTTGTATGGAGAGGATGGAAGACGCATCGAGCTCCAATGTGCCCTTTGTCTTGAAAACTTCCTGGAGTGCACGTGGAGCTGGCCGAGCTTCGATCAAGCAGTCAGGAGACAGGTGTTTCTGGACGATGCCTCCCTGGCTGACTTGCGTCAGTTAGGTCACCAAGGTACGGAGCCCGTAGAATCTTCGCTGGCGCCGCTGTCTTCTGCAGCCAGCGCACATGGCTGGACCTTCCTTGAGGAAGGGTGTTCTCAGGATCTAGACTCCCCAGAAGAAGCATGCAGCAGTGAATGGCTTGAGTGTGGCTTTGAAGACTTGGAAGACATCCCCTGGGAGGTCTGACCTAATACGGCCCCAACCCACTCAAATTGCAGGAGCTATGCCCTGCCAGAATCAAGGGTGAGACTCTCCCCTCCGGAATCCAATGTCATAGAGGAGACTCTCCTTTTCAAGCAAGGATGTACAAATCAAAGCGAAACTGCTTGCAATGATTGCATAAGGAAGCAGGTTAGAGCGAAAGCAGTTCAGTGCCCAGTCCCGGCACCCCCTTTTCCATCCAACGGAATAGGTTCGCAGTTGTTCCGTTGGACACCCGGCAGGACTGGCCGCCATGATGCGGCCTGTGTTCAGCCTGACACCGGTTCGGCACCCTTGCTCGGTCTGTCAAGCAGACCGCTGGACCGGGTTTTCGGGCTCAGGTGCTTGCGGGTACTTTCAGGCCCAACACGGGGTTCTCGCAAACGCAGCGCACGCACGGAAAACGTCAGTACCGGTCCCTGTAGATCCTCACTGGTTGATGAGGGGAGGGTTGCGCGCTGAGATGTTGAGGAACGGACGAGGATCCAAGTACACCGGCAGGTTGAGGCCGAGGGCATGATGCCCTGCATCAGTTTGGGGTTACCCGTGTTTGGCCTTTGAGTATTTCCTTTGCTGTCCCTGCAGGGTGTGTTGTTTTCTCCTGGTGGTGCAAGCCCAGCCAGGAGGAGCCTAGCGGCAGGCGTTGTTTGTTAGGGACCAAAACCTAGGCTGACGGACAGCCTGAGGCACCAGATTGCGGAGGTTAAAGGCTGTGGCTCGGTGCCCGAAAGCCTGCCCAGCTGAGATGCCCAAATCAACCAAGCCCTCCCTGCGTGCAAGTGGTGTGGGTTCCTCTGGAGCCGCTGAGGTTGAATCAGTGAGTAAGAGCGAGAAAGTTGGTTCTTCCTCCCTGGTGAGTAAGTGCGAGAAAACCAGGTCAGCATACGGGGCAAACAGGAGCTCAGTGCTGCTGCGGCATGAGTTTCTGGGGCCTAGGTTAATAAGTGCGAGAAAGCTTAGGCCTGTTCCGGAGGTTGGCGACTTTTGCCAATCCACTTGTTTGCAGTTTGTACAGGCATTGCCCATGTGTCGGTTGCGGACCTTCTGCCTTTTCTGAGTGAGCCGAATGTGGGTGAGTTTCTCCCCTGTACAGGCAGGGCTTATAGGGTAGGCAGTACAGACCAGGCAGTTCAACCTGCAGAACATTTGCCTAGGGCTTTGTATAGAGCCAAACCAGTGAGTAGCCGTAGGCCGCCGAGCTTCTCGCGGAACTGGTTAAGCCCTCAATGCTTTCTCTCGGTGTTCCCTGCACATAGTTCGGCCGTGTTAAGCAGGCCAAGGACACCTCGAGAGTTTTTCCTTTTCTGTGCATAGTTAATGTTTTCCGGAACTTCGGTTCCGAAGAGCCTAACCTGGCTAGCGACGCAGCCCGCTTTCGTGTGATATATGTGACTGGCTCAAGTTTCGGCTCAACCCCGGTGGGGTGCACACAGTAGCTGAGCGGTAGCTGTGGTGAACCAGCCTCGAGTCCTCAAACAGTCGTTGGGGAACAGGCCCCTTTCAACCCCAGCTTGTCCGTAGTTAGAGCCATCTGTGTGTCAGTGCAAGGTGAGTCTCTCCCTTGTTGCTAGGCTGAGCAGCAAGTGAGTCTCTCCTTGTTCCCTCCGGCCTCCGGCCTGGGGTCCCCCACACCACGGCGGGCAGAGAGCGATCTCGCACCCCCGAGGTGCAGCGTTTTGGGGTAGCCGAGAGGGTTCCCTTGGAGGAATCAATCAAGCCCTATTTACAAGCCGAGTTCGAGGAGCAGCCCAGTGCCCGCGACCTCACACCGGGGCAGAGGGTCACAAACCAACTCCGTGCTTTGGCTCGTTGGTCTAAGACAAGGAACGACTGGATCGTTGACGCTGGGAAGCTTCTGTCGGAGGCCCGCCGGCAGAAGTGGTGTGCCGAACTCAACAAGTCCAACATCTGAGCCCTTTCTTCAGGCTAGGAGCCTCTGTTTTCTACTTGGCTCTTCCTGACCAAGATGAGCTTCACAACCTGCGAGCATTGCTACACAGGATGGGTTCCTCGCCAGGACCTAGCTTGGTATCCCACCTGTTGGCATTGTGGCAAACCGTGGAAAAAGAAGCCAAAGAAAACGGGGAATTGGTCCTGGGGCACTGAGAGGAAGTGGACGCCAGAGAGGGTGAGAATCTCCCCAAAAGCTCAAAAGGGCAACAGAGCTGTGAAGGCCCTAGATCAGGCATGGCAGCACCTGGATGAAGGAGCCCGGACTGCGTTAGAAGCGGCAGGCTGGACCCCGACGCACCCGCAACCACCCCCGGGCCTGGAAGCCAGAGGAGCCATGTCTGATCAAGAATACAAGGAGGCCGCACAGAGCCTGTGGAACGGAGCAGATGAAGCAGCCAAGATTCTGCTCAAGGAAGCCGGCATCGAGGAGCCCAAGGATGAGCAAATGGAGGAGGTTCCACCAAAAGTGCGACTTCAGAAAACAATGGCGGCCTACAAACAGAACACGAATGAGCTTCGCTCGCTCATTGCCAAGAAGGTTCAGCTCCAAAGCCGCACCGAAAGGCTCAAGGAACAGTTTGAGCAGAGTATGAAAGAACTTGCAGCAATGTCGGAGAAAATCTCCCAGAAAGAGCAGGACATCCTCAAGATCCAATCTGCAGTCAAGGAGCAGGTTGAAAAGGAGGATCAACCAAAGCAGGCCGTCGAAGCCAGCAGGCTCCTAAGATGTGCCGGCATTGCCCTCACGCCTGAGCAGCAGGCGCAGCTGAACAAGCATCTCAGGCACGAGGCTGAAGAAGGGGAGCCCCAGAATTTTCCCACCTGGAAGAAGGAGGTGGGAGTACCCGCCGAGTTGATAGGAGCTGCTTTTCCAGAGGGAACAGAGTTCGGCCCGACAAGAAGAAGATTGGATTTTCGGAGTAGCCCAACCGAGGGTCGAGCTACTCCCCTTGAAAATCAGGATGAGCACCTGTAGGGCACAGGGCCACAGAGGAGTGAGGCGCGGCACTCCCTTTGGCAAGGGCCCGAAGCGAACGCGTCACAGTTTTGCATTATAGCAGGTGGATGTGCACCGTTGGAGCAGCCAGTTTTTCTGCCTCCTCCGGAGGGTAACAGGCTTCGGCGCCATTGGAGGCCGAAGCAAGGAGGCAAGGAGACCCAGGGCAGCCAGGGCCCGCGGTTGAGCCCTGTGGTCAAATATGTTCTCAACAGGCTGGACTCCGCCTGCAAGACTCACATGACCATGGCTCACGAAGAGCAAGCCCCAGTTCCCACACAAGGGTTTGGGGCGCAATTTTGCAGCACTCCGAATACTCTCGACTCTGACCGAGGAGCTACTCCCCTGCTCTTGCCGGCGGATACGGAGCATGAAGAGAGTTTCTCCTTCAGCACGCAGGAGCAGCCTGTTTGTGCAGAAGGTTCGGCTAGTGCAAACAAGTGGCTTTCTAGGAGTAGGAGAAAGACCACTCCCAGAAAGACAGCACTGGCCTTTGTAAAAGCGGAGTCGCCAGTCGGCCTCAGTGGCCCCAAATTCTTTCCCGCGTCCTTGCTAGACGACAGCGACATGACGCAAACCCCAGCAACTTGTACAGCTTCAGTGGGAACCAGACTACCTTCAGGGCATACTGGTCAAAAAACTAGGAAGAAGCATGTCCTTGTGGAACCACGAAACCGAAAGCAAGCCAAGCTGTGGCACAAGTTAGAGGTTCAACTCGATGGACAGCACGCCATCAGCGCCGAAGCCGAAGAGACGATCATTGAACTAGCGGAACAAGCCCCTCAGAACGAGGGGCTTTTGGAGCACTGGACTTTGGAGCAGCTTTTCAGCTGTGCTTCTCGAGGCCCGTCGGTAGGGGTATCACCCTTGAGGATGGCTCTCAAGGACGTGCAACAGCAGCTAAGCCTTCCCTCCAAAGAACCACTTCACATTCGCTCTTCCAATGTCACCAGTTGGAGGGCGGAAATTGTAACTTGGCTTGACCAACTCAAGGAGCCGGTTGTGTGCCTTCAAGAAACCCACCTTATCGGAGACTCAAGAGAGTCAGCGGCCCGGAAAGCAGCACGATGCGGCTACGAGTTGCATGGCGGGTCGGGCTCCCCTGGTCAAGGGAAAGGAGTCCTCGGAGGTACGGGGATCTTGGTTCGTAAGCATTGGCAAGCCCGTTTCTCGAGGGAGGCGGCTTCACTGCAGTTGCGGTCAGAACAAGACAGGCGGAGATTGCATGCTTCAGCGTCTATTTGCGGTCAGGTGTAGCGTATGATTCGCACCCAAACGCTGAAATCCTGTCCCGCCTAATGGCAAATATAAAGGCTCACTCTGGGCACTGGTTTGCCATAGGGGATTGGAATGTGGCTCCAGAGGAGCTCCTGGCCAGCAACATCCTCAGTGAACTACAAGCTTACCCGATCGTGACTGGGCAGGCTACGTGTGATAGCGGCAACGAACTTGACTACTGCATCTGCAGCAGCAAGCTCAGGAGCATCTCCAGCATTGCAGCAGATTGGACTGCCCCACATCGGCCCCACTCTAGCCTGATCCTCACTTGCGATACGATGGGGGGCCAGTGTAAGGTTTTCCAGCTTCCTGCGTATGGACCTGTTGGTGAAGTGGCAGGGTGCAGCAGGAAAATGCCGTGCATCACGCATATCAAGTGGATGGGGCGTGAGATTTCTGATGAAGTCTCGCTGGCATTTGCCGCCCTGGCCCAAGAGTGTTCGGCAACGGTGTGTCCCGAAGAAACCGCAGTCCGGGGCATCACCTTGTCATTGAAACACGGTCGACTTATGGCCCCGTCCAAAGTCTATCAGTACACGGACAATCATGCCAAATGGCAGAGGCTGCAGGTCTGGGCAAATAAAACCCCCCAAAAAATCATCAAAGCCGAAGAGCTCGAACACCTGTTGTCAGGCCTGACTGATTCCGAGGCCCAGGAAATCAATGGCGACAAACAGGCAAAGATCAAATCCCTTCTCGCCGGGGAGGATGACATCGACACCCGCAAGTGGATCGAGGACGAAGCTTCAAGGGCCCTCAAGGAGCACGTCCGTTGCGACAAGGAGCGTTACAAGGAGTGGCTAGACGGCGCCGTACAGAAAGGAATGCGGCCTCTCTTCCGTGCCATGAAAAGCCATGAATCTGGCCTTGATAGGCCTTTCCAAACAATGGAACCCATGCTCCGTCCATACTGCCGATTGGCCCAGTGGCAACCGATTTGGCAAGGAGAGTTCGAGCCTGTTCCAACCGTTTTTCCCCTACTGCACGCAGAAGCTAAGCGAGAGGCCGAGCTACTCCCTCCGCTAGACCCACTGGCAATTATGCTCCGCATCAAACGTCTGCCTCTGAAAGCCCCAGGACCAGATGGATGGACGATTCCCTTCCTTAAAGCCCTGCCTGAAAAACGGGTCGAGGATCTCACCCATTTCTTTCACCTTGTGGAAAAAACCGGCCAGGCCCCGCATCAGTGGTGTACCACACAGGTCACCATGCTTGTTAAGTCGGTAGAAATCGAACGCCCGATTGCACTATGCCATGTGGCGTACAAGCTTTGGACCCAAGCCAGGTACAACCTGGTGGCTGAATGGATGGCCCGCTTTGAGCTTGTAGCTCCGTGGGACGCGGCTCGTCCAGGACAAGCTTGTTTGGACATTTCAGTCCGCAGAGTCTTCCTCTCCGAAATTAGCCGATCGAGAGGTTTAAGTCGGGTGAGTATCTTCATCGACCTCACTACTTTTTATGAGACAGTGGAGCACGAGCTGCTGATCCAACAAGCCAAAATCCTGGGTTTCCCCCAGGTCGTCCTCAATATAGCGCTCCAGATATATCGAGGCGAAAGACTGATCTCTTCCGAGGGTCGAGTTTCTCACCCCATATGGGCCAGCAGGGGCATAATGGCAGGCTGCCCCATTGCCCCTGCCTTGGCAAAGTTGGCGTTGTTTCCCACTTGCCAGAAGGTTTACCAGTCGAACCAGATCCAGTCCATGGATGTATGGCTGGATGACATCTCAGTCGATGTCGAGCACCGCGAACCGCAGGCAGCAGCAAGGCAGGCACTTGCAGTGTTCCGCATGCTTCAGTTGGAGCTAGGAGCAGCCAGGCTGCAACTTAGCATCCGGAAGTCAGCCTTTGTATGCTCGGATGGGTCTGCGGAAAAAGAGCTCCGTATCAGGAGAAAGGTCAAAGAGCCGCAGGTGCAAAGTCTCGTCAAAGACTTGGGGGCGAATTCGTCTGGAGGCAGAAGGAGGCGGGTAAAGACCTCAAACAGCCGCATTCAGAAAGCGGTCAAGAGGAGCGCCAAACTTCATCGGTTAGGGCTAGGCCAGAAAAAGCATGCGATTCGCGCTTTTAAAACCAGCGCCTTTACGGCGGGCACCTGGGGGCATCAGGCCCAAGGGCTGTCTCCAAAGAGAATGAAGGTGGTGAGGGGAATGGCGGTGTCCCACTCCACCAGACTGGCGCTTGGTTCAGCGGACGTGGTCTTTGATATGGGCGAGTTTAATGTTCAAGACCCGGTTATCCGCATCGTTCTGGAACATTGGGACAGCCTAAGCCGATGCGTAGCCATCAATGGCCCGTGTGCGCCACGCATTCAACAAGCATGGGGGGTAACGTGGAAAAGACTTGCGCGAGCGGCTCACCCCTGGAGACTAGCAGCTGGCCCGATTGCCGCTATGGTGTGCTATCTTCGCGACATGGGTTTTGAAGCTCCCGCCATGGAAGTATGGTCGAGCTCACCATTAGACTCGAGTGGGGAAACGCCAGAACAGCACAGCAGGTGAAGGAGCAGCTGCGAGGAGCCATGCTGCGCGATCGTTGGGGGCGAATTGCAAGCCAGCACGGCGGCGGAGGAGCCGAGCAAGGTTTAGACTGGACGACCCACAGGAGCCTGCTGAAAAAAGCCAAAGGGAACACTCTAAAGGTATCAGGGCTACGCATGGTCTGGCAAGGCGCTGTAGCCTTCAATGGACATGGCGGGCACGCGGTGTGCACGAGGTGTGGTGGGGCCAACTCGTTTGTGCATGCGCTCCACACTTGCCCTGCGTGGGCAGCGCACGATATTGGCCCCGACCCTGAGTGGAGGAGTAGGGTGGATGCACCAGAATGCTTCTGGTTGAGAGGACTAGTCCCAGCCCCGCTTACCAAGCACCCTGACCACCCTCCCTCTCTCCTCGAAACCCGTTGAAGGAAACCTCGAAGAAGCGGCACAGAGCTGCCAATCAGTCTGGTTTGGTACGGACGGATCAGGAGGACCACAGGCCTCCGATCCCAGGCTCAGAATGGCAACCTGGAGCTTAGTTGCCATACAGCGCAAGGATGGCCATCTGCCGGCATGCTGCTGGCAAGGCCCGGAGCCGGATCCGGCCTACAAGATTGTAGGGTATGCGGTGGGGGTCCTTCAGGTAGGTTTCACGGTAAATGACGCTGAGTCAAAGGCACTTGATTTCCTTTTGGGCTTGTCCAACCAAAACAATTTTGTTGCCTGCGATAGCAAAATTGCGCTCACTAGACTTAAAAACCCCAACGCCCATTTCCTTTGGCCAAGTATTTGGACCGCAGGTCAGGATGACCGAAATAGATTGAAACCGGTCTGGACAAAAGGGCACTTAACCAAAGAGGAGCACGCAGCCAGGCATGGCACCGGCTCCTCATGGGCCTGGGAAGCCAACAGACATGCAGACTGGCTGTGCGGTCAAAAGGCAAATGAGATTTTGTCACAAGTGCATGTGGCAAACGTCAGGCAAATTGACAGCGCTGCACGAGAGATCTCCACTTTCTTAGGAAAGCGAGCTGAGTTCCTCCTCGCAAACTGCCCGCTGCCCTCAGCAAATGAGGTCAAATTTGAGAGGAAGGCTAAGGCCAAGGCCGCGCTTCCCTCCAAAAAAGGACCCAACAAAAAACAGCTTCTTTTGCATGCAGTCAAGGAGGCCAATCCTCAGACCATGCACAATTGGAAAATCTCTAGCGGAGAAAGCACCAACAACCTGTGCATCAAGTGCGAAGGGTGCGGGCTTTACGTGCAACAAGTCGATCCGCATGAGGTGGTTGTGCATGTTCTTCAGTTCCCGTGCCAGAGTCTGCCTGTGCCCACCTCGACTCCGTGGGGCTTTCACGTGTCTCACCACATGATCAACCTTGGAGAGTCAGTGGTATGCAAAAAGTGTGGAGTTTTCCAAGCTGTCAGAATCCTAAAGGCCAAACCGGGATGTCAAGGCAGGTGCAGTCAGGTCTGCAAGAAGCCTAACAGCAAATTCCAAGAAGCCCAAAAAAGAAGCCTAGACCCCAAGGCTGGCGTGAAAGCCTTCTTCGGCTTGAGGCAGAGTTGCTCGCCCCATCCCGCAGCCGTTGTGCCTTCAAACACCAGTGCATGTGAAGCAGTGGCAAGTAGCAGCACAGGAGAGTCTCTCCCTCAGATTCCTCCTTTGCCTCCCCAGACCACACCCGCTTTTCCCAAGTCTAAAGCCAAAATTAAAGCCAAAGCAAAAAAGGATGGCCTGACACAAACCGCTCTCTCTTTTAGGAAGTGAGCTATGGGAAAAGGATGGAATAAAGGACACGGCAAATCCAAAGGCCTCAAAGGCAAGCAATCAAGATTGCCACAAGAAGAGCTGGATGCAGCAAGGGAGGTGAACATGGAAAGAAGCGCGCGAGATCTCCCTACAAAAAGCCCTGGTTCGATTTCCAGGAGTAAAGCAAGGAGCCATGCTAGGCATCTTTCCTTAGCGGAAAGCGATGCGCGTTTCCGGGCGAACTCAACACCACGCCCTACACCACCTGCTCCTCCGCCAAGCAGGCGAGCCCAGGTGGAAGACGTGGCCGAAGCTCCTTCGGATGCAACCCAGGAGTGGCGCTCCGATCAGCTTTCCCCCTGGGAACGAAGGGTCAAGTTAAGAAGCTCCTCAGATTCAAGCGGGCACAGAAGGGAAGAGGTTCTCTCCCGAAACGCGGCTCCTCTGCCAAACTCCTCCTCATCGAACCCTGGGCGCCCTGATGCCCACGCGGAGGTTGAGGATCTCACCTCTCTTCATGACCCCGCAAGCTCTCCCGAGAGCTCAGGGCGGCCCCTGGACAACAAAGCATCCAATGAAGGATCAATAGTCCTCCGTGAAGCAAACCCTCAGACAGATAGAGCGGCTAGTTCTGGAAGAAACGACGCAGTGGCAGTAGACGAGCGTCGGAGGGCAGACCCACTGGAAGTCGCGTTCCACTTTCAAGGCCAGTGGAAGGCACACCGCGGCAAGCCAAAGGAACCTCTGCACTATCTTCCTGTCAACCTAGTCATGATCCATGACATCACCCACAGCCTCCATGTCCGGGACACCATGGATCTGACTATGCTCATGTTCGGCCGTACGCGAGTAGCCTATGTAGCCGAATCGGCTCCCCTGGTGTGGAAATTTTCGGATGAAAGCCAAGCCGAAGAGGAGCGCATCAGTAATATCTTTCCCCGGTTAACGGCGAAGGTCTACTGGTATGGGCTTGTGCGAATCCGCCTGCTGTGGAGGGGCGGAGAGCAGGTGTTTCCATTTTACATGTCGCTGCAGGAGCGGTGTGTTCCAGGGGTTGAGGTTCTCACCCGTTTCGGCGCTGGAAGCCAGAGTTGTTTCCAGTTCTTGTGCTACATGGCCATCATTTTGGCCTATCTTCGAGCTGCAGGGTGGACCCTCCGCGATTTGGGACCACTAAATGTAGCTGTGAGTCGTACCACGGCGAATTCCCCCCATCCGAGGCTCATTTTCTTCGACACGAATGAATGGACATGGGAGGGAAAGGAAGCCAAACACAGCTGGACAGGCTTTTGGTCGCTTGTGGCGGATTTCAGCCCTTCACGCCAAGGCTGGCTGCGCGACAAGCTCAGACACGTTGGCGTGTACCCAAGGTGGTGCGCGGAAACACTGTTAATGGAGTGTCAGCCCTTCTGGAGCCATCTCAGCGAACAGGGCATTATCGACTCGGGAGGGCCCTGTTTCAGTGATCTGCGATGAGCCAGAAGGTGAGTTTCTCCCTGTGCTGCGGCGAGAATCTTGTCAAGTCTGTAAAGACTCTGAGGGATGGTGAGGTTCTCCCTGCCCGTAGCTTTCCGTAACATCTCGGATGCCTTCACAAGCACGGCCGTGTTTAGCAGGCCAAGGCATTCCCGAGAGTAGTTGTTCTCACTGTTTCACCTTAACTTCCGGGGCTTTGGTCCCGAAGAGCCTAATTGGCTAGCGACGTTGCCCGCTTTCGAGTGATATATGTGACCCTCCTAGGTCCTAGTTTCCCAGTTGACACGTGATGTGCACTTGAGTTGTCTGCTATGAGTGTGAAGCATAGGCACGAGGACATGTCAGGCAGTGCAGATTTCTTTTGGCTTGGTGAGACCTTGTTTTGAGTAGGAAGAACCGTTTTCTGTTCGTTTTCTCGAAACTCGTTTGTCGGAACTCGTTTCCTGTTTGTGACCTAGTATTTGGTGACCAGAAGTGACTCAAGCCAGTTTAGGTCTGCACAGAGCTCAGCAGAGCACCTAAGAGGTGCTAGGAACCTACCCACAGTGTTTAGGAGTAGAAGTTCCATGGCTGAGTGTTTACCTGAAGTACCTTTGTTTTCCCATGTCTGGCAGACAGTGTTTAAAGCTGGAGAGCCGTGCTCGCATTGGCTCAAGCCGAGCGGAGCTCGAGTAACTGTGAACAGCGCAGTGAAGAAAAGAGTCCGCGCTTTGTGCTGTGAGGTTGAGTGTAACCTTGACTTGAGGTCCCTTAGGCCCCAGTAGCTGTGCCACGTGTTTGAACGAAGACTGAAAGAAAGCGCCGGGGTACCAAGTTTCTGGTGCCTTGCGTTTCCTTTTCAGAAGTTGAATGGCTGCAAGTTGGCTGGAACTTGTTCCACGGTTGTTTCAAAGACAATCTCGATCAAGACTTCTGGCTACCAGAACTCTACTCGGCTGATCGTTTTGCTGCTCATCCGCCAACTTATGCCCGTTCGCTGCAATGGCTACATCACCTGGTGTGGCGCGTGGCAAACGAGAATGGTGTCTTAGCAGTGGTGCTTGCGGAGATCTTGCTGCTCACTTGGCACTCGGCTTGTGTGACGCTGTTGGACCAGGCAGTCCAGCAAGGAAAGCAACCAGATGCCATCGGACTACAGGCAAATTGGAAGAATCCTGGCCCGCTCGTCCTCAAGTACGCTCGTGCTCGAACTTCGGTGCCAGCCAATATGGTCAAAGAGACTGTGACCGCCAGGCAGTGTTTCTAAATGCGTCCGCAAAGATGACCTGGTCGATGATGGTATCGAGGTCGAGCCTTCGATCGTGGGGTTCTTTATGAAGACGCCTAAGAAGGGTTCCTCTTACGAGTACAAGATCCACGTTTGCGCTGCAGACGACTTGAATGCCATCGCATGTGGCCGCACAACGGCCGCCGATTGTGAACACATCGGCGACCTGCTGCCTGACGTCACCCTTTTGTGCAAACATTGTGCGCGTGAACGCCCGGACGTGGCGCGCGCGCACAACGTTCAGTTCTGACCTGCAGTCTTCTTGTTAATCAGGGCCTGGGAAGGGGCTGCTCGCTGCTTCTTTTTGGCCTTAATTTGTTGTTAAGAAGCACGTGCCTGCTCAGGTTCTGTAAGGTCGCCTCTGCAGTTGTGGCTCGTCCAATAGGCTGCTCTGCGTGGGTTAGGACTCCCGACGCTGTAAGGACCCATGGTGGATCGCACCAAGTACCCTGAAGATCAAGTCCCAGAGCTCGCAGTTTGCCAGATCTTCGGCCGGCAGAAGCTAGAGTCTGACCTGTGCTTGCTCTTGGCGGCTTCGGGTTTGACGTCGATCGAGCGGCTGGCGATGCTGGGTGCTTCCATCTCGTCCGTCAAGACGACCGTAAAGGCGATCGTGGATGACGAGACCAAGTTTGGCAATACTGCGGCGAAGCGAGAGCTCGCGCTCACGCAGCTGGCGGCCGTTTGGAAGGCAGCCTCGACGCTGCAAGAGCACGTCTCTGCTAGAAGGGCCAGGATGGAAGAGGAGCCCAACAAAGTGCCCGAGATCCCGGGTGAGGACCACGCGGAGTTTCGGGAAGTCTTTGTTCAAGCACATCCGGACATGCTGCTCACGTATCACCGTGAGCCGCACAGAAAGTTCGTCGAGCGGATCCACCGGGACTATATGGTGCATGGCGCGGTCGCCTTCTACGAAGTGGCAGAGATGAGAGTTCGAAGCGAGACGATCGTCCAGACAGCCAACCTGGCCAAAACGTCTGAAGATCTATTGCGGGTCGTTCAAGTTGATGCAAAGGGCGCCGTGAGCTCCGAGTCGAATGTCATGGACCGCTTGCACGCTTTCTTCATGGCTCTCGAGTACCTGAACGTCTGCGAGTTCTCGACTGCAGCAGGTCCCCTACGCTACCTCGCAGAGCTAGAAGAATGGAGGCACGAGAATCGGGGCTGGCGGTCCTGCTGGCAGCCGACCGGCTCATTCGCCGCAAGGTCTGCGCACTCAACAACGACCGTCGAAAGTCGTTCGGCACTTTCTCTTCGGCCTTGCTCGAGGTTCTCACCAACTACAAGCAGCTGTGGAATGATGCGAGATCGGCTGCTGAGCTCGAGAAGTTTCGGCAGATCGAAGCTGAAGTGGGGGAGACGCCAAAGAAGCGGGCGCGGTCGCGCAGCCCGCTGACGCCCCCGACTAAGACTTCGAAGACGAAGCGCAACCCGCCGTGAGAAGATGAAACTCTTGCTCAAGCAGGCCAAAGAGAAGGACAGAGAGACGGTTCCTGAGAAGGGAGGCAAGGAGCAGAGGGGCGATCGCACCAAACAAAAGTCAACCAAGGATTCCCGTGTTCCGGAGCAAGAATGGAAGAAGATCTTGTCGTTCTCCTACTCAGGAAAGAAGAGATGCCCATGGTACAACTGCTCGTTGGGCTGCCGGTTTGGCGACAACTGCAGAGACAGCCATGTGTGTGTGGCGTGCGGGCAACAGCACCCGTACCATGGCAACCATTGAGAGCCGCTCGAAAAGCCACCGGGTTGCTGGGAGCCTCCACGGTCGGCAGCCTTTGCTCCCACCATAGATGTTGTGCCGCGGTCGGCAGTTGAAGCTGTTTGTTCACAGCTGAAGTCCGATCGGGGCGAGTCATCTGCATGTTGGAAGAAATGGTCGGATGTTCCCAGGAATGTGGCTGAGGTCGCTGTGCGGGGTCCGTTCTTCCTGGAGATCTTCGCCGGAGAAGCGGGCTTGACGCAGCAACTTCGTGCGCTCGGGGTCCCCACCCTCCCACCCATCGAGATTGAAGTTAAGGGCAACGTGCTCCAGGCAGCGGACATAGAGGATCCTGAATTGCTGGCCTTTGTCATGCAGCTCATTCGAGTAGGAGCCATTCGTCTGGTGCATTTTGGAACCCCATGCGGTTCTTTCAGCAATGCAAGGAAGATCCCGGGTCCAGGCCCCAGGCCGCTTCGTTCGAAAGCGCATCCTATGGGGCTCGGGCAGCTAACCATGAACGAACAGGCTCAGGTCGACACCGGCAATCGTCTTCTGGCGCTGTCACTCGACCTTATCGAGTTGCTGCTCGCCGCAGGATCCGACTTCGTGCTCGAGAATCCCGCCAACAGCTTGATGTGGAGAGTCCCACGCTTACGCCATCTCGTGAAGCGATGGCGTTTGCAGTGGGTGGTCTGTGATCAATGCCAGTTCGGTTCCGAGCACATGAAGCCGACTGCCTTCCTTGTGTCCCACGCAGCACTCAACGAAGTAGGTCTGCGTTGCTCAGGTGGACATGGGCATGTGCCGCTGCGTGGACGCCATCGTGTCCACAAGGTGAGTGGGTGTTCCGCGCACGCCAAGCGCAGGTCTATCCACCGCAGTTGTGTTCGGCCTTGGCTCGCTGCATTCACCACATCCTGTGCGGTCGCACGCCCCAGTTTGCCAAGTCCTTCAAGCTGGTGCACCAAGATGATGTCCGCAAGCGCCCGCTCGGCGAGGAAGCAAAGTTCACACGAAGTGGAGCCGGGCGTTGCCGTCGAGTGGGCTCTGCAGGTGTCCCACCCGTTCTCTGTTCCTCCGCCACTGACAGAGACTATGCTACGGAACATCAACCTTGTGGCTCTCCAGGGTCATGCAGTGCCACGTGCTCGCAGCCATGATCTGGACTGCATGGTGGCGCCGTGAAGCGCATCGACTGTTGCCAGTTACAGCCTCTTGGATTGAACAAGTACCTGATCGGCACCTTCGATGCTTGCTTCGCGGCGCTCCGGACGGTCATCCATGTGAACTCGGTCGCACATGCCATGTTGCACTGTACGATCGATTCTTGCGATTTGTGCGTTCGCCGGATCAAGATCTGGTCAAGTGCTTGCTGCATGGTTTTCCTATAGTGGGCCGGATCTTGCCGTCGCACAGATGGCCAGCCTATGAGAAGCCACAAAAGGTCATCCCTGTGCAGGAAGCAATGGATCGGGCCTGGGAGATTCGAAGGAAGGTCATTCTCCGAGCGGACAGCGTCCCTGTCTCGGACGATCTACGTTCGCTGTGGGCATCGTCAGCGGCAGGACCTTTCTCTTCGATCGAGGAGGTGTCTCAGTTTGTGGGAGCGGACAACTGGATCCCCACTCAGCGGTTCGCAGTGGTGCAGAAGAATAAGGTCCGAGGATGCGATAGCGCTACTGTGAATTTGATCAACCGCATCACCGAGATCGTAGAGAAGCTCCAGCTGCCGTCCACGGACTTGAACGTGGCGGCTTTGCGCGAGCTCAGGACGCGCTGTGGTGGCAAGAAGATGCGGGGGTGGGTCCTGGATGAGAGGAAAGCCTATCGGCAGGTTCCGATAGCCCCTGGCCACCGCAAGTTCAGCGTGATCTGTCTAAAGGACCCCTCCTCGGGCGTGACAAAGTTCTTCGTGATGATAGGTCACTCTTTCGGCCTCGTCTCGGCGGTGTACAACTACAACCGCCGTTCGGCGGCCGTTAACGAGATCCTCGAGAAGATCTTCGGGCTCGTGTCCTTTAACTTCTACGACGACAAGTACGGTTTCGAGACCGAGGAGACGATCGACAGCGCCCACGAGGTTGCGATCACCGTCCACTGGCTTCTAGGAGCACAGTTCGATGCCAAGAAGCTCCAGAAGACTGCGGCTCCTGTGATCCTCGGGGTGACGTATAATCTGGAGCAGATGATTCTCGAGATCAAGAAAGAGAGGAAGCAGGAGCTCATCGAGCTGATCGACTCGTACCTGATCGCGGGAGTCTTGGACGCTGGCTCGGCGGGCAAGCTCAAAGTCTCAAAGGCAAGCTGATGTTCGGAGCGAGCCAGCTCTGGGGGAAAGTAGGAAGAGCCTTTTTCCGACCGCTGTCTGAGCGCCAGTACTCTCGAGATCAAGGAGGTGATCGCTCGCTCCTGACGCCCCAGATCGTGCGCGCACTGAAGCCTGAAGCATTGGAAGCGGCTCATCTCGGCAGGACCACCAAGGCCTATCGACCTGCGAACAGAGCGTAAGGCAGATGTGGTGGTCTTCACGGATGGGTTCGCGCCTGACTTCCGGAAGGGCGACGTCGAGCCAGAGCGGATCGGCATTGTGGTCTTTGATAGGAGATCGCCGGCCCCCTTTCAGGTCTCTGAGCCGATCCCCGAGAGAGTGATCAAGAAGTGGATTCCACGAAAGAGCCAGATCTTCCCAGTCGAGCTGATTGCCCCGGTGCTGGCCCTCTACACCTTTATGTTGCATCGATCGTCGAGGTTTTCTGGAACCTCGCTCTTGAGTTAGGCGTGAACGCCTTTATCGATCGAATCTCGACAGATGCGAATCCGGCAGACTGGCCGTCGCGGTCGCGTCTGGAGATCGGTCGCAATGCAGGGTGGCTGTTGGCTGAATGTCAGTGGCCGCCCGAGCTCCGTTAAGTCGTAAAACTTGGGCCTGGGGTGTTTCAGTTCGATTTTGTTGTGTTGAAGGATGGCTATCGCCACCTGCTCACTGCCAGCTCTGATTTCTGTTGCCGCCCGTGCTTTGACGCGTTCGGGAAGAGCGGTTCGAGGCATGAGGCAGCACAGCTTGTGAAGAGTCGCTGGCGAAGTGTTGCAGTATGGAGGCGTGCGTTGAGCGAGGGAGTTCGCTCGATCGGCCATTCCAGTTTTGACATCGTGACTGCTCAACCCCAGGCTCGAGCAGACGTAAAAAGGATGCTCTCGCATTGTGTTGTTCTTTCAGTCTGTAGCTTCATGTTGTGGTGTGAACAAGCGAGGGGAACGAGCGTTCGCTGCCGGCTAAAGTGGTCTCCCTAACACCGGTAAGGTTGGTCTGGGTTAGGGTGGTCACTTTACAAGCAGTGTGTTCACACTTGGTGACACGAGGCCGCTGATCGATCGTGGCCATTTTGGCTGCAAGACGATCGGTCTGCGGCCCCCGTTGAGAGTTTTTTTTTTGCAACCCACCCTCCACTCCCTTTGTTGATCATGCAGCGATTGGTCAACATGGAGGCCCTGGCCTTTGGCACTCAGGAGCAGCTCTTCCGACCGTGTGTGGACTGCGGCCTGTTCACTGGCTGCTTCTGCGACGGTTTAGGGCAGCCCTGTTTCGCAGCCATTCGGGTGCCGCGCGAACGCTGGGCACGAGGTCAGCAAACCCCATTGTGCACGTTGTGCGATCGCACTATGGGAGTGTGCCATTTCTGTAGAGGTCAAGCATGGTGTGTTCCACCGAGCCACCACATGCAAGACCCTCAAAGGCCAGAGGAGGGCCAACCAGATGCCGCTTTTCAGATCGACCCCGACAATCCTGCCAACAAAGCGCCGCAGCTCCGCAGCCTGATGTAGGCGGCGAGGACGCGGAGCGCGAAGCTTCAGTGTCCGATGCCACTTGCTCTAGCTACGTTGCTGCTGATCAAACAGCCAGCCAACCATGAGGGGGGTGTTTCAGTTCGATTTTGTTGTGTTGAAGGATGGCTATCGCCACCTGCTCACTGCCAGCTCTGATTTCTGTTGCCGCCCGTGCTTTGACGCGTTCGGGAAGAGCGGTTCGAGGCATGAGGCAGCACAGCTTGTGAAGAGTCGCTGGCGAAGTGTTGCAGTATGGAGGCGTGCGTTGAGCGAGGGAGTTCGCTCGATCGGCCATTCCAGTTTTGACATCGTGACTGCTCAACCCCAGGCTCGAGCAGACGTAAAAAGGATGCTCTCGCATTGTGTTGTTCTTTCAGTCTGTGGCTTCATGTTGTGGTGTGAACAAGCGAGGGGAACGAGCGTTCGCTGCCGGCTAAAGTGTGATTTAAAATCTTTATGTTTCATATCGCGTGGCATACCCGGCATGCCCGGCTTATATTGTTTTTTAAAACAAATTTAACAGAAAAAAGGCCACCCTGGTAACCTAAAAACCCGTTTTTGCTCCTTTTCGCCGCCGACAGTGCAACAAGCCGGGCATGCCGGGCATGCCGGGCATGCCGGGTATGCCGGGAGCGGCGGCCAGTCATGCATTTCGAGTTCAAGTGCACCGAATTGCCCGAGACCGCTGCAATCAAGCCTTTGGCAAAGCCTCCAAAATCCTGTACGCCATCATGAAGCCGCGTCCGACTTGCCGGGAAAAAGACTCATAAATGACGGAAATCGGATGTGAAGACTTGGCAACCCAGGCGAGCTGATCGAGAGAGCATAGATCCCAAGACCAGCTTTTCAGCTGGAGGCCACGGCTGGCGTGCTCGGCGTGAGGGTGCTTTAGAATTCAATCTGATACAGGCTGGAGGGGGTTTATGGGTCTAGGAGGTTCTTTACGGTTTGGACAAGTTCAGTCCATGTCGCTGGATGGGTTCGAAGGGGAGCTCTGTTGCACAACAGTGTTGGAGTTCCGGGGTCCATGCTGGCAAACCGAAAGAACTTTTTGCTTTGCATGACGTATGGAGACCATAGCTTCGGGTACTAGAAGAATTCGTGTTGTGTTTTTTGGCTTCTAAAAGTTTTTTCAGGGTTGATCCTGGGCTTGCTTTATGCAGTCGGCTACCAATACTCAAGTATGTCCGATCGGCCATGTTGGGATTTCAGCCCTTTGGGCATCTAGAAGTTCTGGGCCAGGCACGCCCTGAGGGACATACCGCTGCTCTTCATCTGGTGTAAGCATTGGCCCAGCTGTAACAGACTGTCCGAAGAAACCTGAGCCCAGTACGTGGAATCCAACCTTTTTAAGGCGACAAGGAATTTGGCATCTCAAGGCTCAAGGAAGCCGAAGCATTTTGCATAATTCTGGACGCCTGCAATAGTTACTTGCTGCGGTGCCTGCGGCCTCAGCTTCTTGTTGCGATGGCAAAACAAATTACCTTCGAGGCCAGAGAGGGCTAATGGTTTATTTAATAGTGTATGAGTATTATTCATTATTCCAGGTTGCGCATATTCAGGTGACAGCTTACGATACTGTACTGTATAATATGATAGTTGGCTTATGGAAACAGAGGGGCTGTGGACAGCCTGCCAGGGACTAGCTAAACGCTTTTGAGCCCGGCTCGCTGGACCTCTGAATCCCCAAACTCTACATGCTGCACGGTCTTTTCTTGTAGCCTAACTCTGTAAGCCCTGACCCCAACAACCTAACCCCCTCGTGCAGGTGGTAATGTCGAGCGGCAAACGGGCCAACATCAACGCCCCGCCCCACACGACCCTCGGATCCTTGGATCATCATGTCGGCAGGGTCAGGGATTGGGTTTCGGATGGTTCAGGACTTGGTTCCAGGATGCCTTCTGATGGTGGGGTGTATGGGAGGACGGAGCTGGAGGGGCGCGAGAGCGGACTGCGGCGCGTACGACGGCTAGCAGATGGCTGGTGAGCTAGCAGGCCACGCTTCCAATTTCACCGGGAAAAACAAGCAACCTTGACACTTCAAAGTCGAAATTGCCCCAGGTACTGACTTGTTCTTTGGTTTCTGGGTCCAGCCGCCAGATAGCTATCCTAAATCGTAAGGCCTACAAGCCCCAAAGGCCAAACCCAAACCGGAATCTTACCTCCTGGACTTGGATTACTGAGTAAGTTGTTTGATCCCACGCAGAACCTCACAAAACCAACGACCCTGAAGCCCCCGAAAGTGACCGGCCAAACCCTTCTTTCACCGAGGCCAAGACCAAACCCCAGAGCTCCAGGGCTCCACGTCCATAAGCCATAAGCCTTCTTGGGTTCAGGGTTTGTAACTGTTGCTTCGGGCTCAGCGGCCCTTGAGCCGATTGAAAGCCAGAGATCTCCAAGGCGAGTTGTCGCAGACCATCGCAAAGAAGCTGGGCTTCGAAGCTTATGATGCAAGGCTCAGGGCTAAGCTGTTTGCCTCGCGAGCTTCAACCTTGGGGTTGCTGTCAGGACTCTGGGTCTCTTTCGGCTTGTCGGCTGAGATTGAAACTCAGGGTGATATAACAAAAGACAGGGGCTGGTGCAGCTCAGTTGCCACTCAGACAGATACTGCAATACGCTACATTGACATTCGAGGTCTTCGGTGTGCAGCAGGCCCTTCTTACAAAAGCTCTGAGACTGTCACAGGCCGGGAGATGGATACTTCATACGAAAGGTTTAATTATCATCACTCATCGCATTGTGGCCTCACCTATCTTAAACCACAAAAAGGAACAAAGCTGTAGTCCTCAAGCCCGAGTCTTTTCCCTTTGGATCTGCACCAAGGCCCACCTTCCGTTTCTTATTAAGCACCCGCCAACTTGAGGACTGCAGGGCACGTAGAGCCGTAGAGCATGTATGATTACATGGGGGCAATTGTGCAGTTGGTGCACTGCTTGCCGAAGTTCCAGTATCGTCATGGCATGTCCGCAGGAGACCATTGAAGCAGGTGACCTGCGCAACGGGACCGTCACCGTTGTCGTTGTGTCGCTCGACTGGTCCGTGCTGCCGGAGCTGCTTCGGACGATTTTTGCCGAGATCGAATCGTTGGCTGCTCGGGCCCTGGTCGCCAACCTCTCCCGGGCAGTGCAGCACCTCCGAGCTGCTCAGAAGATCAAGCGGCTGGTAGAGGAGGCCTGGTGGAACTGAACAAGCGGGGAGTGTGGAAGAGCTCTATCTTGGCATTGTTCATCTAAAGATTTAGGTTGCCTCGAGAGCTGCCCCCTGCGGAGGTGCTGCGTCTGCTTGGGGCCTACCTTGAGCGAGACCCGGACTCTGCCCGCGTGGATGACCCAGAGGCCGGTGTCAACTACAGAAATCTTGAGAAACTCCCGAGAGTTTGAGAGCATTGCGAATGCTCTTTGGGGAGTACCCTCCCTGGACTAAGAGTGGGCAGCCTGGGAACTCTTATATCTCTTGATCTCTGCTCCTGGGTTTCACGTGAGGACATGTGCGAACGACCCAGGCCGCAGTTCTCGTGGCTGCTCCGCCCTGTGTGCAGGCGCTCGACAAGGTCTTGCAGCAGGCAAGAGAAGTGCTACAACTTGATCGGCCTGGCGCTGCAGCATGTCGGAGGGCGGCCTTCTCCGTCCGGTGCCTTGGCCTTCCTTCTAATTCTACGCTTCCCACAAAACCACCCTGATTGATGATATTGCTGCTTCTCAGGGAGTTGGTGCAGAGGCTAAAGAGGTGGTACTACTACCACCAGGCCTGCCGGTGTGGACTGAAGTTGCCTTCCTGAGCCATTCCGACCTATAGGTTGAAGCATTGGTCTCCTTGTGCATGCACGCGAGAAACAGCACGAACCATTCAGAATCTAGAGGTCGAGTCATTGGTCTTTCTGTGTGTGCAAGCGAGAAACGGTACCCGGCCCGAAGTCCCTCCGGTGCGATGTACACATGGAAAAGCTGACTTTTGCGGAGTACAGCCGTTCCTGCTGCTTGGGAGGACCAAAATCCCGACATTCGATGGCGAGCGAGTGGTCGCTCGCACATCTCAGCTGCTGGGCAGTGCAACAATTCAGAGATCGTTGAGGTTTGGAGTGCAAGCTGTAGGCCGAATTCGACTGTTTGGTAGCTGTAGAAGACTAGGGCCAGAGAATGGCAGGATAGCAGCCGCCGGAAGACTTGTGGTCACGATTGTTGCTGCAGATGCAATCAACGGTACCGACAGGACTTCTGAGGGGTGACGTAGGTTCAGCGCAGGTCTAAAGTAGCGGCCCACCTGCTGTGGTGGCTGTTGTATGCGAGTGGTCCTCGTTTCCCTTGGGCTACTTGCTTGCCATGGCCGTCTGCTGCTCACTGTAAAATCGAGGCCTCCGTGTCGGATTTGGGGACTGCCTGCAGTCAATATAAGCGACATAAGAGGCCAGCGGAGCAGCAGCCCCACCAGCGAGCTAGCAACCAACTTTTCGCTTGACTTTGAAACTGTACCAGAATAAGAACCTTGTCGTGTGTAGCAACAAAGGAGCCGGAGCATCGTAAACGCTCCAAAAGGATCCAGGCACAGACACGATGCATTTTCACCCCCACATGCGTTCGCAAAACAACACTCCGTGCGAACAACGCCTCGTTGCCTGGGGAGTTGTTTCCATTCGAGGACATTGGCGAGCTCTCCTGTCAGAAGACCAGTGAAATTGCAGAGTCCATGATTCTGTGACTTCTGTTCAGAGGGAGTCCGTGCATGCCTCCTGTCCTATTCAGCCCAACACATTGGCAGCTTTGCAAAACTCAGGTGAAGAACGCTCCATCAACGAACCTTGATGATGAGGACTCGGGAAAATGTCAGTGGCAGTCGGTGCCATGCGTGGAGTACAATTCAGACAATTTTGACCTGCGTGCGGTCTTGAGCGAGTCCTCACGAAAGCATTGGCTGTTGTACTTGTCTGATATGTCAGGGTAGTATACCGAAATTCGAGATTGACCGGCATAACTATGTGTATATGTAGACGCTTTACCTGGTGCCATATGCAAAGGAGCCGCAGGCTGACACAAAAGACTCCGGCCACAAAGAAGATCGGCAGCAGCAGGGAGGTGGCAGCAACATAGGCAGCGCCCCGACCGAGGCCGACAGCTTCACGCAGCCCACGAGCTCCTCCGAAGTGCCCGGCCAAGGCACTGCAACGGGGGAGTTGCTGGAGTCGGTGGCTGAGGAGCCGGTGGCTGAGGAGCAGGAAGGCTTCCGGGTGCGGCTATGGCAGCTCATGGAAGGTAATTCCAGGAAATCCTGCCCCCTCCACGGCGAGCTCGAGGAAACTTGGAATTTTGTTTGGATCTGCGATTGCTGCCGTGAACCTATTGGGCGAGGGCAATCATGCCGATGCTGCAATCTCGACTTCTGCGACGCCTGCATCGAGATGGCGGAAAGGTTGTCTCGAAGTGATTTTGCACGCTTGTGGTTGTTGTCCATCATGAGCTTCAGTCTCCAGTGCCGCTCCAAAGGGCGGCCCGCAGATGCCGAGGCCGCGCTTAAGGCTTGGGTGAAGCAGCTCAGGGAGCAACATGCCGAGAGCCCTGAGCTGGCAATCGCTCTGCGTGAGCTGGGCACGGTGCTCAAGGAGAAGGGCGAGCTGGTAGCCGCAGAGCAGAACATCAAGAAGGCTTTGGGCATGGTCTATAGGGTCTTCGGAGAGTCTCCAAACCATGAGGTGGCCGCGACTCTGCATGAGCTGGGCCTAGTTCTCAAGAAGAAGGGCGACATGCGAGAAGCAGAGCGGCTCCTCACGGAGGCTTTGGTCATGAAGCGCGCCATCTTCGGCAAGGCGCCAAACCGGTCAGTGGCTGTGACTCTGCACGAGCTGGCCCTGCTGTTCAAGGAGAAGGGCGAGCTGGTAGCCGCAGAGCAGCACCTCACGAAGGCTTTGGACATGGAGCGCGCCGTCTTCGGAGAGGCTCCAAACCGGGAGGTGGCGCTGACTCTGCATAGGCTGGGCCTAGTTTTCAAGAAGATGGGCGAGTTGCGACAAGCAGAGCGGCTCCTCACGGAGGCTTTGGTCATGAAGCGCGCCATCTTCGGCAAGGCGCCAACGTGGGAGGTGGCTGCGACTCTGCATGATTTGGGCCTGGTGTTCAAGGAGAAGGGCGAGCTGCGAGAAGCAGAGAGGCTCGTCATGGAGGCTTTGGACATGGAGCACGAATGCCCAGAGTTTGCAAAGCGTGAGATGGCTGTGACTGTGCATGAGCTGGCCCTGCTGTTCAAGGAGAAGGGCGAGCTGCCAGAAGCAAAGCAGCACATCAGGGAGGCTTCAGACATCGAGCGCGCCTTCTTTGGCGAGGCGCCAAACCGCTCACATGAGCTGGGCTGGACGCTCACGGAGAAGGGCACGCTGCTAGCCGCAAAGCTCCAACTGAGCAAGGACCTTTGAGGTGCCTGGCATTAGCAAGTTGCTTCCAGCCAGAGCCAGGAAATCGCAAGGCACATCCGAGCATTTAAGCTTCCTGTCAGCTCAATTGCAGACAAGTGGTCTAGGTCTAAATACTGTTGAAGTCCATGTAGGTTGAATGTCTAGGCTTCAAGCAGGTGTGCTCTTGATAGATTCCTGAGCATGGCGTGTTCCCGCTATGTAGTTTCGACAATCTTCTGTATATAGGCATTTAGACGGCTGACCTGCCTAGGGCGAGTTCTTCCAGCCGGGCCAAAGGGCAGGTTCAGGTACCGAGCAGGCCCAGGCCTAAGCCTTCAGCTCCGAAGCCCGAACGTCCTCCACCCCAACAAGGAAGCAACAAACGATGTCTGCCAAAAGCACATGCATACATGCATACATACATACATATATATATATATGTGCTCATGTATATACGGATTGTGTACATACTGTGAGCAGGTCTATGCACGCACGCTGCAAGTGCAAAGCTGCCAGGACCAGTACTGTAGTTTTCCTTGCATGCGTAGTTTTGCAATTCGTAACAATGCCAATGTTTTGGCTCAAGTACCGAGCTTGTGCCTTTGAGCACGGTAGTGTCGTACAGTAGCTCTTAGGTTGCTGTGCGGTCCGACCGGACGCACTCAGGCGTAGCAGCACAAGTGCTTGAACTCGCGAAGTCGTAAAACAGCGTGACCGGGCTGTGATTGCATTGGCTTAGTGCAAGTCCAGTGCTGGTCGACTTCACAATTGGGGGCTGTTCTGGGAAAGCTTACAGCTCTTGTGCCTACGGCCCGAGTGGGCAAGCATTGCTTTGCTTGTCTGTCGCGGTCCGTGACCTGGACGCGTGGACTGTGTGCCACGCTTGCGGCCTGTTAACCAAGGCGCGGCGCTTCGTGTGCCACGCCTGCGGCCTGCTAACCAAGGCGCGGCGATGTCCGCAGAGGTTGCAGGTCAGGCCGAGGGCGTCACCCTCCTCGAAGCGATCGAGGGTGGAGACGTTCCCTATCCCGAGCGGATGAGCTACGTCGCTTGGCTTAAGTGGCGTAGGGAGACTGGCAGCCGTCCGTTGTCCAAGCGGGATGGGATCAGTACTACGCCAGAGCAAGAGGCGGCTCTCTGGCGGAAAGTCATGAAGTTCCTCCATGACGCAGAAGACGAGGACGAGGATGAGGAGGAAGAAGAAGAGGACTCCGAGCTAGTCCCTGAGGCCTCGGGCGCTGGAGGCGACAGTCCGCCGCGGGTGGACGTCAGCGCCGCGGCTAGGGAGCTGGCCATGGTCCCTACCGGTGCTGCCTATGTCCCTGCTACGGCACCAGGGTCCCGCCCGGCGGGACCGTCCGGTCCGCCGTCGACAGCAGGTTCGGTGCCAGGCACCGCAGAGGGCAGGCGGAGCTGCGCGCGATTTTCCGTCCAGACCAGGAACCGGTCGCGGACTACTTGACGCGCGTTTCGCGGATTGTCCTCGCGCTGAAGGCGCATGGAGTCACGGTGAGCTCCCGTGACCTTGACGCCTTAAGCACCAAAGCCACCCTCCTTGCGGATGAGTTCTCCAAGATAGGCGGGGACTGGCATCCGACAAAGATGGTCCGTCGGCTGCGGACCAGATTCTCGGTCGCGGCTTTGCGCGGTGGCGAGGACCCCGAAGACGCAGAGGAGATTCAGCGTGAAATCCAATGCATCGGGGAGCTTATCCTCGCGCTAGGGGGAAAAGAAAGCTCGAGCCAAGAGAAGGTTTGGAGCTCCCCGTCCGATGTGCCAGTTGAAGCCGTGGGGCCGCGTTCCCCAGGGCTCCCACAGCCTGCGACTGCAAGTGGGTTGGGGGTAGGTTTGGACCGTGAAGGTTTGCGCACTGCTGAGGTTGCAGGTGGTCCTTCCGCGGCCCGTGACTTGGGCGCGACGGACGGCGATTCCCCTTTGCGCGCGAAGCTTGCGGCGCTGGAGATGGAGATAGAAGCCCTGAAGCGAGGTTCAGACGGCGGAGGTTCGCAGACCGGGTCCCAAAACCCGGCGGGCGATTTCGCCGCCGCACTCGCCGCCCAAACTGAAGCGCTGAAAGAAGCGTTAGCGCAGAGGGGCGGGCAAAGCTCCATAACGACGGTCAAAACTGACCTCACGTGGCCGACGCTGACCGACGACAAGTCGGACGCGCGAGACGTTGTCCTGTTCTACGAGGAGTTCGAGGACGTCTGCGCGCTGGCTAACAACTGGTCTGGAACGCTCCGAGGGCCCGTTCAGAGGGGGCGGGGCGTGTGCCTTGGAAACCGGGTCTGACCGGCCCCTGGCGCGTGTTGGAAGTCAAGGGCCACAGGCTCACCTTGGAGCCCGTGTCGATGGAGTCGGGGGGTACTTCTTCCGCCCGGCGCGGCCCGATGGAGGCGCACGCAGAAGACTGCATTCTTGTCCCTGCGGATGCAGATAGCGCGGAATCCCGCGAGCCGGTCGTCTTTGAGGACGATGGAACCGGCGGGGACGACTTGTCTCGCCCCAGCTTAGGGCAGCAGGTTCAAGGCGACGCCAAGCAGGTGGAGTTCACGCTGACCAGGCGCGGGAGGGACTTCGTCCTCCGCCTTGGCGACCGCATCGCCTATCGGGGTGTAGGTGGAGGCCCGAAGGTGTGCAGGTTAGGACGGGTCACGCAGGTGGATGCGGCCCGTGCGCAGGTCGGCGTCCACCGCTATCTCCCCGACGCCAGCGGGGTTCGCGTCAAATGGCGGCTTGCATTTATCGCCGAGGACGGAGCGCTCACGCTTTCAGAAGGGACCCGTCCGGCCCACGAAGCGGTTTCCGTTAAGGAAATCATTTCCAAGATCGACCTAAACCGCGACGGCGTGCTTGCTGCAGCCTCGGCCAGAAAGTTGGACAAGGGGGCGTATTCGTTGCAGGACAGGACTCTCGAGCGAGCGTCTCGCGCCGGCACGAGTGTGCTCTCGATCCAAGAGGCCCTCGCGGACCTCTTGGTCGCGGAACCCCGCGCGTTGCAGCCTAGGGCTTCCCCAGAGTCGGGTGCTGTCGAGAGTTGGTTCCGGCAGTATTTCCTTGGAGGGGTTGCCGATGTCTTAGAGGTTGCTTGGGGTGACGCGGTCGTCTCCGACGCGGCTAGGAGGCACGGGTACAGGGTGGTTCCAGCTTTTGTGCAAGGCAAGCAGGCCTACGGGATCACCTGGAACCTGGCCGCAGAAGAGCACTTAGAGGCTATAAGCGGCGCTGTTTTGCGCACAGAGCCGAAGGTGCTCGTGATTGGGCTTGAGGGCAAGAATGTGCCCCGGGCTTTCCTCCAGCTAGTCGTCCGGTGTGCGCAGGAACGCACGCGCGCGGGCGCCCACGTCGCGCTGCGTTTGCAGGCACAAAAAGGCGAGTGGGAACCCTGGCGGCTAGAGGAGTGGGGCGCCTTGTTTGGGACGCTCTCAGAGCCACGGTGGCCTTGGGCCTTCGTGCGGGCTGACATATGCCAGTTCGCGCGGGCCAGTGGCCGCGGCAACCTCGTTGAGAGCGGGGCCCTGTGGCTCGCCGATTTCAGCTTAGAATCGGTAGGTTTGAGGTGTAGTAGGCCGGATGCGTTGGGCGCAGTGCAGCACAAGCACGTTGAGCGCGCGCAAGCTGACTACAACCTCATAGGGGCGGCTTTCTGCGCCTCGCTCCAGGACCTTGGTCTGAGGGGCGCAGAAGAGCTGTGCACCGCTGCAGTTGAAAGCTTTCCAGCCACTGCGGGTGCAGATAGCGCCGCGGCTGCGCCACAGCCCTCTCCGTCGTTCCCCTCCCGGACGTGCGCTCGGGCGAGGACCTCACGCCAGCAGAGCGTGCCGAGCTGGATAAGGAGGTGGATAAGTATGCCGCGGAGAAGGAAGCGTTTTGGCGGACCAAGGCGGACGCCAAGGACTGGGATTCCGTCCGGGCTGACCTTGAGGTCTATGCTCTTGCGGGCGAGAAGGTCGCGGAGGATCCTAGGCGCACCGAGGCCTATAGAGACCTCGTATGGTCGGGTTTGAAGATCGAGCCTGGACCAACCAGACCAGGGCTGACCGATGCTGACATCGCAGCCGTCAGGGAGGTCATACGGCGAAAGGCCGCTGGGTTCTGGGTGGAGGACACCACCAGGACCACGGTCAGGAAGTTCGCCCATGACTGCATCCCCACCGGGCCGCCGGTCTCGTCCCAGCCTCACAGTCTGAGGGGCGAGTCCGCGCAATGGGTCGACGACAAGCTTGAAGAAGAATGCAAGCGGGGTCAGTTGATCCGCGGCAGCTCGGCTTGGGGATCTGCGCCGTTTCCGACCAAGGAAATGCCCAGTTACAAGCGGCATAGGAAGCGACGCTTGGTGGTTGACTACCGCCGAGTGAATGCCCGAATTAAGCGCTCCACGTACTATTGTCGGCGGGGCAGCGATGTGCTCGCCGCCGCAGTAGGTTCGGTTTGGTATACCTTCGTGGATGCGGTTAGTGGGTTTAATCAGATTAGGAACACCAAGCGTGCTCGCGAGGTGTTGGCCATTGTGGCAAGATCAGGAAAATATCTCCCTGTCGGCCTCACCTTTGGCCCGATTAACGGCCCGGATGATTTCAACTTTGTGGTTGATAGGGCCTATGCCCCCGGCAGAGGTAGGCGCCTTAAGTATACTAAGGAGTGGATTGCCTACGTGGATGATCTTACTGTTAGGACGGGTAGGGTCATTGATGGGCAGTTTTTCACTGATGCCCAAGCCGAGGGGGCGGTGCGCGAAGCGTGCGCCAAGGGGGCAGTCGCGGCTCCGCAGAGCGCGTCGTCTGCTCTTGAAGCCTTAGGCGTTCGCGGTGCGCACAACACCAAGCGCGCGAACCATGACGCGGCGCGCTCAGACCAGAATCACCCCACGCGCGTTCTGATGCTCAGGATGTTGGGGCTGTTCGGGTGTTTCTGTGTTCAGGGCGGGTGTTTTTGGGGCGGGCCGTTTCCCAGGTCGCCGGTCTGCGGGCAGAAGGATTTTTCGTCGTTCGTCGCGTGCAGCTTCGTTCGTTTGTCCCGCAGCCAGTGTTTGCAAGCAGGCCTAGAGGTTCGGTCCAAGGTCGAAGCAGAAGCCGTAGAAGCCTTAAAGCCCAGACCTTAAGGAAACTCCCCAAACCCCCGCCGCAGCGGTTCAAGTGTGTTGTAGAGCCTAGGGTAGGTAGTCCCTCCCCGCGTTCGTGCCTGTGCACTGCGCCCCGCTGCGGGTCGCGACCAGACCGCGCGGGAGCGACCGATCGGTCGCCCGGACCTTCGTGGTCAACCACAAGGCCCCGCTGCGGGCCGTGCCCTGGCCGCGCGGGAGCGGCTGCCTACCACTACTGCACACCGGCCCCTTGCAGCGGGCCGTGTCCTGGCCGCTCAAGGGCGCGTCAGGTTTTCCTCGCCCGTCGGAGGTCCAGCAAAGCCGCGGGCCTCAGTGCCGCGATGGGTGGAGGAGGATCGAAGGGCAGGGGCAAGAGCAAGAGCCCAGGCCCTAAGGGCCGAAAGGGAACGCCCTCGATCGACGACGTGCAGCGCCTGCTAGTCCGATGCATGCGGCACGGCGAAGGTGGCTGCAGAGGCCGGTTCGGTCCGGGCGGCCTCTACCCGGTTGATGAGCTGATCGAACAACTCGGAATCAGCATCAACCAGTACAACCAGGCGGTCGCGCACGACGCCGACCAGCGGAAACCGAGGTTGGACACCTCGCACGCTGGTTTCCTTCGTGCCTTCCAAGGCCACTCTGCCGATTGTGGCCATCCGATAAAGTTCATGATGGAGGGCCTAAGTGAAACGGCCATCGACGACCTCATCCATCGGTATGGCCCGGCCATGTGGCGCGGCACGGACTTGCATGTCGTGCCAAGCATGATCCAGAATGGCTTGATCCCCGGCGGCGGGCCGGGAGGCCGCCTCGGGGTGCACTACGTCCTAGGACACTGCCCCACGCAGTGGGAGGACGGAAGGCGCGGGTTCCGCCGCGGATCGACTTGCATAGTCGAGGTCCGACTGGCGGTCCTGCGGGACGCCGGAGTGCCCATCTATGCCGGAGCGGATGGGGTGGCCCTCACTGGCCAGATTAGAGCCACCGGCATTTCCCGCATCTGGGCACTCCCCAAGGGCTCGCCTGTCTACTCAGTCTTGATAGCTGAGTTGGAAGTGGATCGGTTGGTCCAGCGTGTCGACCTAAAGAGTTTAGGCGACACCAGTGCGGGCCCCAACCCGCCGTTGGGGCGAGGACCGAAACTGGGCACGGTCCAAGCGTCCCAAGCTGCTGCGGCCAGCAGTGGCGCGGCGAGCTCCTCGACGGTTGTGCTGGCCCCTGCGGGTCGTGTCATGGCCGCGGGGGCCGCCCAACCTGTTACCCCTCCTAAGGCCGCGCCTAAGGCCAAAGGGCGTCCCTCAGGGACCCCTAGGACTTCGATCGTGCCAGCGAAGCCCAAGGTGTACCCTAGGCGCAACGTCCCTGGCCCCAATGTCCTCGAGCCCGAGGACTCGCTCGAGGAAGAGGCAGCCCAAGAAGCTGAAGGTGTCGAGGAAGATAGTTCCAGCTCGGATCTTCCCGACACGCGGGCGCCTCCAGCCGCGGTCAAGGTGAAGGAGGGCGAGGAGCCCGCAAGTGGGGCCCAGGCCGAGAGCACAGAGGAAGGAGTCCTCGTGCTCGGCCAGTCGGTGGTCACCAGCGCGAAGGAGTACCTCGCGCGGTCCGAAGCTCTCCTGAGAGCGCAGAAGCTCCAGTCGAAAATACTGGAGGTTGCGGGAACTGCGATGGTGAAGCTGGAGAAGATCACCAAGCGTGAGGAGTCCCTCAAAACACTGCGCCGAGAGGGAGAGAGTCGGGCGGCCGGGGAAGGCGCCGACGGGGAAGAGGTGTCTGACGATGGTCAGGACGCCCCCGGGGTTGCGGGGTCGAGCAGTTCCGCCAGGCCTTCGGGAGGCGGGACCGCCCAGTCCGCCTCGGCCTCAGAGGAGCCTCGCCCCAACGCTGACGGCCACTACGGATGTTCGGCTCCGGGATGCGGGCTAGCCTTTGAGTCGCTGGTGCAGTACCACTTGCATCAGGCGGCCTGCCATGGCGCCTCTCTTCCGCCCAACCTGGGGATCAGCCCCTCCGCACCTCTTGACCCTTTTCGTCAGGACTGGCGGGGACGGCTGTTCCGCCGAGGAAAGGACGGTGGGTATGGGGAGGTGCCCATGCTCCGAGTGATTAGGTACCACAAAGCCAACGGGTACGATCACTCGAGAGTCCCGCTCCTGAAGCGAGGGGACCGAATCCAGCTTGAGGATGGATCGCACCACATTTATGGTGGTAGCCATCCGCCGGGGTGGCTTCGCGATGACCCCGAGCTGGACCCCCCTCCAGAGGGAAGCGATGGAGGGTCCACGCCCAAGAGCGAGCCCACGGAGGAGGCCGAGCCCGAGCCTCCGCGGAAGGCCGCTCCGCGCGGGCGGGCCCTCGAGCCGCCGAAGGGCGACGTCCAGCGACGCCTGGCCGAGCGTCGCTCCAAGCGAGATTACTCGCCGGACCTGGTGACGGCTCTCGACGATCTCCATGGGAGGAGGAGGCTGAGGTCGTCAAGGACGAGGAGGTCTCGGTTGAGATGGAGGCTGCCACCGCGGATGAGGCGGACGAGGTCGCCCTCCCAGCCAACCGAGCCTACGTCGAAGGCCGCTTTTACCCCTACGGCAGCTGGCGGTGCTTCTTCTGCGAAGCCATCAACCCGGTTACCGAGGACCAGTGCCTCACCACGCACGCGGGCGGCCCGAATGCGGGCGCCCCGTGCGACGGCCGATGGATCAATGGGATCGACATCGGGTGGTGGGAGGTGGATCCTCAAACCGCGCCGGAGCAATGGCGGCGGAGGTTTTCTGCCGAAGAGCTTGAAGACCAACAAGCGCGGGCAGATGCCGCGAGGCTCCTCAGCGATGAGGAACTCGCTGAAGCCCTCCAGGCGGCCGAGGAGGCGCAGGCGGCCGAGCGCGCCAAGAAGCGGGAGCGGCGCCAGGCGGAGAAGGCGGAGCGCGATGATCACATCAGCGAGGCGCTCCGCATAGCAGGGTGGCAGTGCCCTAACTGCTATGAATGGAACCTTTCATTCAGGCAGCTGTGCTTTAGGTGCAGCACGCCCCTCCGCTTGGCAGAGGTCGTTTCCCGCGGGATCCCGGATCCGCGGCGCGGCGAAGAGAGGGACTCGGGCTCCGAGAGCAGCCAGGACGAGCTGGAGTACGAGATCCTTCTGGCCAATCGCGCGATGGATCAGGAAACGATCCAGCCTCTTCTTAGAAGCAAACACAAGAAGAGGGGCGGCAAGAGACGTCGCGAGGAGGCGACGTACGGCAAGGGCCGCGACCCTTGGAGTGCCGCGACCCTTGGAGTGCTTGGGCAGACGCCCGTGGCAAGGGCCAGGGCAAGCCGAAGGGCAGAGGCAAGTCCGATGCCAAGGGCAAGCCCAAGGGGAGGGGCAAGTACGCCTGGGGCGCTTACGCCGCGGGCATAGTTGCCGCGTTCCAGCCCCGCCCAAGCACAAGCTGGGTCCCAGCCTTCCCGTGCGGGTCGGCTCGGCCACCGCCGAGTGTTCCGCTTCCGCCGCGGACCCCGTTTTTCCTGGGTCGCGGGCTCCTCAATCGGTTGATGCACGCCCTCAACGGGAACATCAACGGCTGGTGGGGCCTGGCGGCTGCAGCGTCGGCGCCGATTGCCTTGCAGTTGCACCGCGGGGCTGTGCATGTTGTCGAGGACTCTATGCACGCGGTTGCAGCGATTTCGGCCGACGTGGTCGAGGAAATCGGTCACGGGGCGAGGCGGGCCGTGTGGGTCGCCGGAACAGCCATCACTCTCGTGGTAGTGATCTTGTGCGGTGCTGTTCTGTGGTACGTGAGTCGTGCCGTTGCCAATCGCATTGCGCATTTGCGACATGGCAACACCGCGGCCCCTGAGGCGCGGCTGTCTCAACTCCTTGGCTCTGAAGCGACGTTTGAGGTCGCGAGCACCAAGAAAGGGGTGACCCATAAGGTTTGGGTGCACCTCAAAGAGGAGACAGCTGCCTGTGGCTGCCGTGCTTACCTGGCAGAGGGACGCTGCGGGCATTGCGATGCCGCAATGGACACCGCTCGTTCCCTAGGGTTTTTGCACGCGGCCCGGCGAGGCGCGGGTCCTGCGCTCACAGACTCCATTCGGAGTTCCGCCTCCGAAGCCCTAGCTAAGGGTAAGGTGGTGTTGGGTTTGGGGAACAGTGAAGGGTGTTTTTCCCAACTTGCGGCCAAGAGCCGCGGGCTCTCCTGCTTTCAGGGGCTCGCGGGTCGTGACCTGGCCGCGGCCCCAGCGGATGGAGCGAGCGCAGCCCACGCTCAGTCCGGCTCCGTGCAACGTGCCGCCACTGCCACTGTGGCGCGCACACCCAGCCGGAGGAACAAGGGCCCAGTTCCCGCTAGGAGTTCTCCAGTCAAAGAAGCGGAATTCCTTGCGGGCGGGCCATACGTTCAGGCCGCCCAAACGCTGCTTGGGTCTGGAGCAGCAGAGGATGTGATCTACATCCGGGCTTACAGCTTAGATTGCCCATCCTGCATCGAGGCAATCGAAGCGTCGCTTGGCAAGGGCGCAAGCGTTCGGATTGTCGCCGACATGGGACAATGCCACCGCACCAAGCTTCAGTGGCAAGCGTTGAAACGCTTGGCGGCCGCAGGTGCCGAGGTGAAGGTGGGTTGCGGCACATCCTTGCGCGACGCCTATGCTCGCGACGGCCGCGGGGCTAAGGTAGGCACCGGGATTCAAGGGCTGCACCATGCCAAGGCCCTCTGCCTACTGCGGCCTGATGGCGCGGTGGTGCTGATTGGGAGCCTCAACTTTACCACAAGCAGCAAAGCCAATACGGAGGCAGGGCTTAAGCTTGAGGTCCCCAAGACGCACCCTGTCGCGCAGTCCTACGTCGAGGATTTCCAGAGGGTGTCGGCTGAGGCATTCTCCCTCGATGAGGCGGTTGCAAAGCGCCCTCAGTTGGAGCGAGCCAGTAGCTCCAACGTTGCTGGCAACGCCACTCGTGCCCCCAACACTGCTCCACAGGGTATCGAGTAGGCTGCGGCCAGTTGGCGCGGCGTGGTATGCGTCCACGCATTATCAGAGCAGGCGTTGCAGCACGGCACGTTGCTTCGCCAACCTTTTGCACTTTCTTTGCTTGACTGCGGGCGAAAAGCCGCGGCAGGTTGGAAACCTGCCCATTTTGCATTCCCCGCACTTTTCTCCTCCGCCCTGCCTGTGGCCCCTCTTGCCGAGGGTGCTCTTTTGCAGGTGCTGCGGACCGTGTCCTGGTCGCGGCAGTGCGCTCGCCGAAGCGCGTGCGAGTTGCACTGGCTGCGGCACAAGCAATGTGCGCGGCTCTCGCTGAGTCCGGTAGCCCGTAGGGTAGTTCTGGATAGGTGAGTAGCCGTAGCCGTAGCTTAGGGCCGGTAGTTTGTACAGTGTACCATTTGTACCATAGTCTGCGTACTGGCAGCTAGAGACCAGCTCGAGGAGTCAAGAGCCTCGCCCACCAGCAAAAGGGTGAGGACCTTCAGGGAAAGGGCTGTTTAGGGCTGCTGAGGGTTGCTGTCGTCGTGCGTTCGTTTTGGTGGTGCGGGCTAGCGTCCCTGCCGCATGCCAATGCTCATGATGTGCGGACCACCGCGGTCGCACGCGACACCCTCTCCCTTCCCTTTCTGTGTTCAGCGCGAGTGCCTGCTGCACTCCGAGCTCGAGATGAGCTGGAAGCCTCGGCTGAGGGGCGAATGTGAGCAGGTCTATGCACGCACGCTGCAAGTGCAAAGCTGCCAGGACCAGTACTGTAGTTTTCCTTGCATGCGTAGTTTTGCAATTCGTAACAATGCCAATGTTTTGGCTCAAGTACCGAGCTTGTGCCTTTGAGCACGGTAGTGTCGTACAGTAGCTCTTAGGTTGCTGTGCGGTCCGACCGGACGCACTCAGGCGTAGCAGCACAAGTGCTTGAACTCGCGAAGTCGTAAAACAGCGTGACCGGGCTGTGATTGCATTGGCTTAGTGCAAGTCCAGTGCTGGTCGACTTCACAATACATGCGTATATCTTTTCATACCATACCACTTTTTCTCGTATATACTGACTCATAGACAAGCCGATTTATATCCAATCCTTGTGTAAGTCTGCGTCTGTCGAGTCCTGCAGAATTGAACCCAATCTCTGTTACGTAACAGATCCCTGGAGCCGAGCTCGTACCTGGAGCTAGTTCGTGCCCGACACTTCCACTCGCCATTGTCAGCCTGAGACTTCAGTGTACTGCAGTTGGTGTAGGATCAGGCAATGTATTGTCTACACTCAGATTCTGCAGTATGCCGCAGTTAAAAATTTAGCCTGTGGTCGACTGCCAGATACAGCAGTATACTAGTCCTAATGTACAGGCTTGGCTAGTCTTTTCAACTCCCTACTTGCAGCCGGGGAAGGGGGTTCTTTGCACGCTGCATGCGTGTGCTCCCTGGACCGCAAAGCGCAGCTTTCCCCGTGGATGCAAAAGAGTCTCCGCCCTCGTACTGTGTCACATGAACAGCAACCATGTCATTTTGTTAACATGCTCAACCTATCAGACTCAGCAAGTCTTTGAGACGGGGTGTATCCTTTCTTTTGGGCTTGTCTTTGCATCTAGTGGATAGCTTGCGAACTTAAGATATCTCTAGATATTTTTGGGAATGAGATAATAGCACGATACTAGTACTATATAATAGTACTATTATAGTACTCGAGGCGGAGAGGTGATGGACAGTCCGAACGCATCGTCGGCTTCCCTGAGCACATCGCCAGTTCCTTTAGCTGCAGACCGGCACAGCTGTAGACATGAGCGCACCGGTGACATCGGATCGATTGGTGACTTTGCTGCGTCCGCCGAAGTCGCCTTCCGGACAATCCTTCAGAGAAATTATGCCACTGGGGCACTCACTGGGCGCTATCTGTGCTCGCATTGCTATGCCAAGCTCTAGTTGGACCGAAGACAATGCTGGGTGCCAGATGTTTTTCATCGCAGATATGGTCATTTTCGGCGCCTTTGCCATGGCCACACCTGTGGGCATCGCGGCGCTCGTGGCCTCAATTGTCTGCACCATCGGTGCAGTCCTCCACGCCGGCTCGCACTTGGAGATCTGCCAGCGCAAGTTCAACAAGCACTTGAACTGGAAATGACTTGGCGGCCAGCTCTCAAGTCGCCATGTAAGCCCAGCGTTTAACTTGTCACCGCAAGTGTCAAGAGGTTAAAGATGGCAGCCACCTAGAGGTACACGGCCGGTAATATTGAAGTGGACGAGTTCAATCAAGATTTTTCTTCTTCTCAGAGGCCCTCCACTTCAGCATCCGCATACACAGCCGATAGGAGCTCAGGCTACAGGCCATTGCATAGCTTTGTTGAGGTGACGGCTGCTCTTCCATGGGCCCGGGTACTTTCCTATCAAACTCAGACAAAATACACTCCCATTGAGAGGTGATTGTGGCAGCCAAAAAGCTTTTCAAACTTCAGGGTTGGCCCCAAGAGGGAGTTTTTTTGTGCGCCTGTGTTTTCATGGAACCCCGCTTTTTCTGTGCACACTTCAATGCGTGCTGTGAGCGGTGCTTCCTGGCTGAAAGGGCAAGCTTTCCTGCAACATGGGATTGCAGTTAGCACACCTTGCATCAAGCTGTAGCTGTAGAAGACGCAAAGCCACCAAATGTGCAAGCAGAAGAAGCAGACACTGAGATGCTGTAGGGTAAAAGGCCGCCATGCCGCGGGGGCATGATCTTGCCACGGCGCAATGCGTGGTGCACGAAAGGTTCAACTGACGAAAAAGAAGGGCATTGCGAAGAAGAAGCGGACAAAGGCTGCAGCCCCAGATGTGGAGGTTGAAGATGTTGAAGATGTTGAACGTGGGTGTGAAGCGGAGGAGATAGAACATCCTTGTACTCAACGTTATACTGCAGTTGTGGTGGTTATCACGTCGGCACTGTTTACCTTGATCTCGATTTATGTGGCGCAAATGTGGTCAACATCTCCCAGCGACGGCTTGGCACTTGTGATGTCGGGACAGCAGCAGGATGCAAGCATCACCAATCCTTTATTCAGCTTGCGTAGTGCTGGGGCAGGCGTTGCCCCAGGGATTGAGGTTCGAGCGCGCAGTGTACGTACTGCCAAAGATGGACTGTGGAGTGTTCAGGATGCTCAGCAGCCAGCGCCAGAGACCGCACTCACCATAATCCCACAAAGCATCACCCGGTCGCCAATCGACACAACCCAACTAACCCAACTACCAGCCGTCCCAAGCCTTCCAAGTCTTCCTTTGTCTCCACGGCAGCGCGGAAGCTTCAAACATCCGCGAATACTTTGGATACATCTGCATGGTTATGGCGGTACAACGATTTGTGACATGGCCAGATCACAGGGAGAGAAGGTTGCACGTTCGCAGGACAACTGCAATGTCATGCCGGACTTGTGCTCCACACCCAAAGTTTTCCGGACTCCATGCAAGAAGCGGGCATCCAGCTTACAGTATACCTTCACAGCTATAGAGCGTGCTGTAGACGATGATGACCTGTCTTGTCTCGGGAGTGCCGGAAGCCAGATGCAGCCCACCATGCTGTATGGGATTATGTTGCGTGATCCACTTGCTGGTATCAAATCAACTTGGATTGGCAACGAACTGGAGAAGGACATGATCGTTAATGCGATAAGGTCCCGGGAAAAGCCGCGAAACTTCCAATACCATTTTTGCCTGCCTCCTTTTGATACGTATCAGCACTTTGATAACTTTGCTGTCCGTAGCCTGAGTGGTGATTACGATGTGGATCCCGGTGCTGTGACACACTGGCATTTGGCAAGGGCGAAGGAAGTGCTGTCCAAGCTGGATGTCATCCTCATTCTGGAACAGCTCCCTGACCATATGCCCCAGCTGCACACCGTTTTTGGTTGGGATGGTGTGACGGACAACCCTTTCAGATCCCACAGACACCGCATACCCAAGAATGCAATGAGCCCTGGCGAGGAGGCTTTTTTGAAGAAAGTCAACACCTTTGATTATGAGCTTTATGAGTTTGGTAAAGAGTTAGCCCTGCAACGCACACTACAGGCCAAGCTGCGTTCTGTCTCATAACCGAGCGTTTTAGAAAGCGTTTCAAGCCGTCTCCACGACACCTTCCAGGTGATTGTTGAATGGGAGTATGTGCCCCGTCCGCGTCCCTGTATTTGATGGAGTTGTAGGCCTTGTTGAAGGCTAAAGTCATCAACGCCATGTGCTTAACGTGTTTCCATAGTGCAAGAGACCGGATGCAGATCCCGGAAGTGTTTAAGCATGGGCTCGGTTCTTGAGTGATGTGGCTTTAGAACTTTGAGTTCGTGCCTATCATACTAGGCATGCAGGCGAACTCGTGTGGTGCAAGGTGCGGATGGGATTGTGCCTGGGAGACCGCGTGGGGTCCAATGTGACATCGGAAACTTATCCAGACCCAATTCTTGAGTTGTTTCACCTTGCATGGCATTGCATGGCACATTGGCATGCTTAATGGCCGGTCATGTATTGTGGCGGGTCGTGTTCCCTTCTGGGGAGTGTGCTGCAAAGTTGGCCCTGAAAAAAAGGAAGTACCCAGAATTTGCCTTCTCTGTACCTCGGACGCAGTGTTCATCTTCTTGGGTTGTATAGGACGCCGACGCCATGAGCCTGTGGTTTTTTTTGTGTGATGAAGATATATGAGATAGGCTTGATGGGCGAGGTGTGCTGGCTTGAGTTGTCTGCAGAAGATGTCCAATCTTGTGCTCAAGGCCAGTGTATCGGTGGCTGTTAGTGTTGAGCAAGAATATGTGGGATAGGTCATACACGGTTCAAGTATTGATTTCCCAGGGCGACTTGTGGTCACTACTCTTACAAACTTTGCGGCAAAGAGTATTTCGCAGCACATGTTACGAGGGGCACTGGCACGTCCAAGCCATGGGTGTGGTACGTGCGCTGAGCCTCCCTCAAGGTGAGACGAGTATGCCCCACTGGCCTGTGCCAACGTCCTTTGAAGGCAGCGTGGACCTCTTGGAGCTACCCAAGGTTAAAAAGGATGTCCGCCAAGAGTTTGCGGACATCTCTGCAATGGGGACCAACTTCCCTGGAGGAGACGTGATGTACCAAAGCTTGTGGCGAAAGAACGGTGGAGACTTGAATCTCTGGCCGAAGGAGGAGCGGTTCTACAAGGGCCCGCGTCTGGGTGAGTATGCACGACCTCTGGTCATGAACAGGAATGTATTGGGGTACATGAACCAGGCTCCAGTTCCTGTGAGCCCCGCAGAGGATGAATTGACGCTGGTGGCGCATGCCAGCAGCGCGGCAAAACGGGCAAGAGCTCACGCCGAGTATGCTCAACAAGCCGCAGAGAAAGCCCAGGCTTTCTACAAGGCCGCCAAGTCCAGAGCACGAGCCTTGTTCATTCCAGACCCGCCCATCAGCGTAAAGCCAACAGCCGACGTATATCCAATGTACTCGGCTGGACCGATGGCTCCGATGGCTGCATCTGTGTCTGCCTCATTGATCCTTGCAGGGTGTTCTGACAAAGGCTCATCAAAGTCTCACAGCGCCAGCCGTTTCCTCGGCCTCGACAGCCCGAGGTGAAGCCATGCCGGCGAGCCAAGTCATGCGAAGTGCGCCAGTGGCCCACCGAGCAGAAGAAAAGCACGATCCCCTGTGAGATGTGAAGCCCTTAAGCGTCCTTGCATCTTCTAGAAGAGGCGTATCGCTCATTGACGCGAGGGCTGGGCAGGATTGTGTTCAGGTGGTTGCTGAAGCCCTCGTCGGCAGGAGATGCACTTGTTGCTAGTCTGCTCATTTTTGTTCCCAAATTCATTTTCCGGGGTCACGTTGCTGCTTTCGGCTATACTGATTTCATTGCTCTTGATAACAATTCAGGGGGTTGCGCCAGGAGTCAGCTATGCCAAAAAAAACCTTGGCCCAGATATTTTTGTTCATTGCGAATTGGCAAATCGGGGGGACAACTGGCGCAATCCCTTTGGAGGACCCTGCCTCCCGTGGGGGTCACTTCATGAATGTAGAATTGGCACATCGGGGGGACAACTGGCGCAATCCCTTTGGAGGACCCTGCCCCCCGTGGGGGTCGATTCACGCGCACATGGACCTTGCAAGTAGAAGCGCGAAGATTCATGAATGTAGAACCCGCCACAACTGGCGCAACGCCCTCGATTCTTGCATCTTGAACCCGCCACAGCTGGCGCCCCCCCCCCCCCCCCCCGAGGGCGCGCACACACGCACGCGTGTGCGTTGCCCGGGACTCAGAGTTCATCCGCTTGTTGTCTCTCTGTTTCGTCTTGCTTCCTTGCGTGGGCAACAAAACATGAGCCTGCCACACCTGGCGCAAAGGCCTTGTAGGAAAGGGATGGAAAGCGAGTGTGGGCGTGATGTCGCGCAGGTGCAGCAGCAAACGTACAAAACATGGCCCCGCCACTCCTGGCGCAAAACAGGTTGTAGGGACTGCGTGTGTGGGCATGATATCTTGCAGGGCAACAGCAAATGAAAAAAAAAAAAAAAAACGCTGCCCTGCGAGTGCCTGGCCGCCCTAAACCCGTAGGTCCCCGTGCGGCCCTGTGCACGACTTTTTGTTCGAACTCTGCGCTCGGGTGGCCGCACTCGCTCTTTCAAGCTTGTGCTGTAGGGGTAGGGGGGGGGCGGGCGAGCCGGGCGGGACTTTGTGCGTGGAGGCCTCAGAACAGCTTTTTTTGTATAGAGCAGTCGTGCAGATAGGACTGCAGGTAGCGGCAGGGCGTTTGCAAGGAGTTTTGCCTATATGTATATATATATATATATATATAAGTATAGGGGCAAAGAACGTCGGGGACCCTGCAAAACCTTGGCTCGGCCGCAGAGATTTATATAAAAGCCTCCGGCTCAAGCCGCCGACCGCGCAGGAGAACAGAGTCCCAGCAATTGAAAGGGCGATGAGGTTTAAGGGAGGGGGAGGGGGTCAAGAGGGTCCCAGCAACATTTTAGGGGGGAGGGGAGGGAGTGCTAGGGGGGTTCGCAGGGGGGTCCCAGGGCAGGGGTTTCAAGGGGGGTCCCCAGAAAAACAGAGCCCGCCACAACTGGCGCAACCGCAAGGCCCGGCCGGCCACAGATTTCCGGCTCAAGCAAGCCGCCGACCCCCCCAGGGTCCCAGCAACAGGCCAGGCGGGGTTCCCGGGTGTCGGGGCGCAGGCGGGTGAAGAAGGCCCCAGCAGCTGAGGAGTGTTAAAAGAAGCGCTAGGGGGTTCGCAGGGGGGTCCCAGGGCAGGGGTTTCAAGAGGGGGGTCTCAGAAAAACAGAACCCGCCACAACTGGCGCAACCGCAAGGCCCGGCCGGCCACAGAGATTTCCGGCTCAAGCAAGCCGCCGACCCCTGCAGCGTCCCAGCAACAGGCCAGGGGGGGTTCCCGGGTCGGGTCGCAGGCAGTTGAAAGGGGTGAAGAAGGCCCCAGCAGCTGAGGAGTTTTAAAGGAGCGCTAGGGGGGTTCGCAGGGGGGTCCCAGGGCAGGGGCTTCAAGCGGGGTCTCAGAAAAACAGAACCCGCCACAACTGGCGCAACCGCAAGGCCCGGCCGGCCACAGAGATTTCCGGCTCAAGACTCAAGCCGCCGACCCCGCAGGAGAACAGAGTCCCAGGCAACGTTTTGGGGGTTGGGGGGTTTCGGAAGCCCCACCCTAAACCCTAAACCCTAAACCCTAAACCCTAGACCCTAGACCCTAGACCCTAGACCCTAAACCCTTAACTCTAAACCCTAAACCCTAAACCCTAAACCCTAACTTACCCACTCTCTCTGTCTACGCGTCAGACACTCCTCCTCCGGCATCCGTTCATTTTGCGAAAGGTCCTTCGCAGGACCCAGGTGGTGCATAAGTTGCATAAGCCTCCCAAATAGACTTGTATTCCTTGACACGCAAAATCATATCGGACAGAAAAGTGGCCTTACCCTGCGCGCTGCGGTTGCAAAGTGTGCGCCAGCACTCGGAGCATGGGGGGGGGGTTGCGCCAGGAGTGGGTTGTCGTTGTGTCCCTCTAAAGGCTTTCTACGTAGCCTACCTAGGTTTCAGCGAAATTTTTATGCATTTTCGGAGATGTACGAACATTGTTGGCTCATCCGGGTGTTGCGCCAGGAGTCCCAGGCCCCCGAGCCCCCCCCCAGAGCGGGCGTGCCAAATGTGACTTGCTTGGGAAACGTTTCAGATTGCGCCAAGAGTCTTGAAATCAGTATATGCCTGCAAGATTTCCCGTCGAAATGATGGCGGGATGGTAGGAACATCGCATGAGAAGGAGGCAAGACGCCTCCCCGGATCCCTGAGGTGGGGTCGAATCAGGGGGATTTCTCTCGTGACTCTGATGGTTTTAGGATTTGTTGGAACCTTCCATCCGGATCGTCGAGCTTCTCTGTGCAGCATTCTTGCATCGGTGCTTTGGTATGGAGGTGATCGTCCAAGCTGCCGAGCATGGGCTGCGCAGCCAGCCTGTCAGCAAAGTGCGCTCTCGTTTTCTGAGAGCATGGCAGTAGTGTTCCTTGCATTCCGATCGAAGCATCCTGCAAAGTTATCTGCTTTTCAGGTACCTGCCTGCTCCAAAGCCAGAAGCAGGAGACTCGAAGGTGCCTTGCTGAGGTTCAGATGTCCAGCCTTAGGTCAGGACATGCAGACTCCTGGATTTCTCGGCCAAAGTAGGGTCAAATACAGACCTGTCGTACTTGCAATGGCAACTTACAATGATCGCAACCACATCAACCAGGGAAAGCGCAGTAGTCACTATCAGTAGTCTTTGAAAGTCATCGCATTCTGGGTGCTCCAGGCCAGCAATGCGCCAGTGGAAGCTGAGGCCTGGCCTCACGAAGTTGAGAGTGTTTTGAGGTGGCTTCTCTTCTGGGTGCCATGGGTGTCTCGTTTGTGGCATCTTTTCTTTTTTGGAGCTCTCAAAGGGCGGCCTTTGGCGGGCTTGCCCGAGCTTTGTGGGGCTTATTCAAGTCAAGGCTTGCCCGAAGGAACTTCCAAGCTGAACTGCTGGTGCTTCGGGCAGGCAGAAGACGCGGCGGCAGCTCCCGAGGGCAAGGCCGCAAGCTTCGGGAGAGGTTCAAAGCCTGTTTCAAGGGATTCAAGAGATTCCTGAAACAGCCCCCTTGTGCCACTTGTGGCTTCCCACTCGGCTGATTCCGATGCTCCAGGCCGAAATCAAGAAGTGGACGCGGACTGAGGTGCCTGAAGCTTGCATGACGAACCGCCCAAAGTGCTTCCATGATTCCTCTTTTGCTTTCTTGCGCTCGGATTCCATGGAGCTGTGTTAGGATGCATGGAGCTCTCAGCGAAGCCGCGCATGAATGCACCTTTCGTTCTTCAGATGGGACAGCTGACGGTCCAGCAGTTGATACGCTGGCTGGAGGCGGAAGCACGGTAGCTAGCAGGGACTGGCTTCGAAGGGTCCAGTGCTTTGTGTAGCTGCTTTAGAGAAGTGTGTCACATGCTTCGAGATCACAAGTCATACTCCTGCACTTCGCCTTGTCTCCAGCGCAATGCGGGCCGATTGCAGACAGAACTTTGCAGTTCAAACGTTTGCAGCTCCCCACGTAAGCTCCGCTGCTAGCTGCGGAGCTAGCCGCCGTGGCCGCAAGGGGCTTGACGTGGATCTGTCCCCGGCAATCCCTCCTGTCCGTGCACGGCAAAGGCTTTGGGAGGCAAGCAGTTTCGTGTGTGCAGCTGCGCAGCCGGGTTGAAGTGGCTTGAAGCTCGAAGCCCTGGCACCAGGAGATCGAACAGTCCAAGCCGCCAGCACTGGAGCAGGCACGGTTTGCATGAAAGAGCCGGGCGAGTGGCTTTCGTGGTTGGCATGTTCCAATTTTTTTGGGGGGGGGGGGGGGGGGGGGGTTGGCGGGCTACAGGCGCTTTGCCGTTCAAAGCTTTCGAGGTCACGGACCCGCTGCATCTAGAGCACTGGCCCCTCTCAGCGACGCTGCGATGGCTGGAGTACTTCGGCGCTTTGGATGAGTCCCTGGCGAAGAAGGACTTTGGATGTTGACAGTTGTTTGAAGGAAGCCGCAATGTATCCGGAAACACTCAGCAGGAGAATTGCAACTGGCCGTTGTGTGTCCCGGGGTTGCATCAGTCTTCAGACCACGCTGACGCAAGGACAAGCTCATAGCCATGCTCCTCGAACAGGGCGAGGACACAGAAATTCCAGTCTCGGCAGCATTGAGCCAAATGGGGGTTTACGATAACAAGCAGACCCCCAATAAGACCCCAAATAGAAGGATCCCCTTAGAAAAGTGAGACTGAACCCCGAATATTGTAAACCCCCAAATCCATCCACCGAAGACTTTGACTGCCTCCTCCTTCGGAAGATGGGAGTCATTAGGTGGCGTGTGTGCGCAGGACTTGTCTCCTCCCAACTTCGAGGCCAGCGAAGAGGACAACTTCCTCACAGAGGCTGGGGGTTCGGCCGACCTGGTCACCTCGGGCTTTTCCTGGCTTTCCGAGCTTCTGCAGGTCTCGAGACACGTCGGCATGGTGAAGCAGGCCCGCACTCAGAGAATACTCCCTGTGTCGCCTGAGCCCAAGAAGCTTCTGACGCAGAGGCGGCGTCAAGCATCATTGCCAACCTGTCGGAGCAGCTGGCGCAGGCGAATGCCGTGCGATGGCCAGGGGCTGGAGGACAGAGTAAGGTTGAAATATTCGTTTGCTTTTGCAAAGAAAGGGCGTCTCTCGGAGTTTCAGCAAAATCCGGGACCCCTAAACCCCAAACCCCAAACCCTAAACCCTAAACCCTAAACCCTAAACCCTAAACCCTAAACCCTAAACCCTAAACCCTAAACCCTAAACCCTAAACCCTAAACCCCTAAACCCTAAACCCTAAACCCTAAACCCTAAACCCGAAACCCTAACCCTAAACCCTAAACCCTAAACCCTAAACCCTAAACCCTAAACCCTAAACCCTAAACCCTAAACCCTAAACCCTAAACCCTAAACCCTAAACCCTAAACCCTAAACCCTGGCCCGTGGGCTTTGCTTTCTTCTGCTCTGCATGGCAGGTGGACGCCGTTGAGCGGCCCAAGCACCGGTGGTTTGCCAACGGCAAGGCATGGGCCTCCCCCCCCCCCATTCTCTCATAGGACCCCCGTTTAAGGGGTTTAGGGTTTAGGGTTAGGGTTTAGGGTTTAGGGTTTAGGGTTTAGGGTTTAGGGTTTAGGGTTTAGGGTTTAGGGATCTTGAGACATCATACGACACTTTTGTACTGATTTTCTTCAGGCACTCTCGAACTTCAGCCCAGAGGAGTTCCAGGCCACCAAAGAGGCCTCTCCAGGGTGTTTTCTCAGAAGCCTGCCGCTGAGCCTGCTAAGAGTGCTAAGCCCCTTCGATGCGATGATTCAGCCGCCTCCCTTGTGCCAGCTGGATATCCCGATGGTTCACATGAAAGCCGGGGATCGAGCTGTTGTCTCAGAACGGCAAGAACGGAAGGTGTGGAAGTTTTCGGATGATATATACGCTGGTTTTGCAGTGGTGCTGCGGGATTCATCCGTGTAGCCAGTGTTTCGGTGGGTGTTGACGGCTTGCGTCTCTTGACAGAAGGGCAGCCATGTAAGCAACATCTGCAATTTTCTGCCCTTGCTCCAGCAAAGGTCGACGTTACCCTGAACGAGGCCTCTGTGGACTTGACCGTTGAAGTGACCAAATCAGACAAGCATTTTGCCGTCATTTCTGCGGGCATGTGAGCTGTACGGGCTTGTCAAGTGAAAAACGACCTCTTCTGAAGCATGCCACGCCAAGCTTCGAATCTACATTTTGGATGGTCGCAGTGAGCATCCACCAAACATGCTGTGGCGAGACACGACCGTGGTCCCCGTCTCTCCCGTCCCCGCCTGTTCTGAAGTGGTCGTGCAGAGGCCGGCGGCTGGGCCTGGGTTGTCCTGGAAGATGAAGTCACATCCGGGTGGGCGCCGAGCCCAGTCTGGGCAAGTACACGACATGGAGGTGTACTTATAGGATTCAGCACCGACATGCAGCTTTTGCTGTCCGGGTGGTGCAGGAGTGTGGCGCGATTCAGATGTCTGTTGATGCCACTGTTGATATCAGAGTACTGATCAGGTATGCAACTGACACGATTCTTGTTTTGGCCGTTTGGCTCTGCTGCACGAGGCCTTTGCCTACCCATTAATTCGTTCTCATGGCCATGCAAAGAAAGGACAGCAAGACGTATGGCCGGTAGCATGCTTTCCTGAAACAAGGGACCAAGCTCAAGACGTGGCAGGCACAAGTCTTTCCCCCGTCCCCACAACCCCACAGCCCCACAACCCCCCCCTTCCCCCCCTCACTTCTGCCTGCCTCTTGTACCCAACCCCCCCAGCCATTTGAAGATGGCCGCCGCCGCACCGCTGTTGAGCACTTCCTCCACGCTGCGGCGCCGGAACAAGCCCCGGTCTGTCTTCGGGTACTGGCGGCTTGGTCCAAAGATGTAGCAGAAGATCTGCTTTGGTGCAATCTCTGGTGATGTTCGGCACTCTTGTGACTCAGAGGGCACATGTGCCACAGGCCAGTATGGACCGAGTGCATGCCCCTCAATGAGGACACGGGCAAGATTGATGGAGTGCGAAACCTGTCAGCAGGATAGTCAGGTCTTCGTCCGCAAAGTCCACACTAGGTAGGGGGTTGCTGTGCCTTCAGTGCTCAGTTTCTGCAGACAGTAGTATGGTCACGGGGCAGTTTAGATGGATGTAATGCTTGTGCGGGAAATAGCGTCCGCCTTAGGAGTGACAGCGAATATTATCGCCGGGTGCATCATCGGCATCCGACAAACACTCACTGGCATTGTCAGCGCGACATTGGTGTTCACGGGATCATCCTTCCCAGAGGTCACACACATGTTCTCCTTCGGCATCTGCATGAAGCTGGGTTGTTAAGGCTTTCGCGGCATGCGCAATTCAGAGAAGAAGCTCTTTTATGTGCAAGTGCTTGCTACCAGTCAGGTCAGGGAGCTTGAGCTTCATCTCAGGATGTGGTACTCCACCATGGCCGGATCAGCATTCTATGCCATCTTCGGGCGACTGCAGTACAACACCAGCGCAACGCAAGAGGTCTGTGCGATCCTCTACGGTGCCATGGCGCAGAATGCGGCCGAGACTCTGCGTAAGGCAGGGCAGCCGGAACGGATCCCGGCCACGGCATCTCGACCATGGGGAAGAAAGAGCGCTGTAGCTTCATAGGCCCTGCACACTTCAGAACGTCCTCGGAACCTCTCGGAACCTCTCAGGTCCTGGCGCTCATCATGGCAGGAACCTCCCTGACTGGACTCTGCAGCGTGCTGCTGGGGAAGCTGGGGGTCGGCAAGGCAGCCGAACTGGCAGAAAGTATGTCAGGGAGGGATCCATTGGTCCATGAACACAAGAAATGGGCCCCCACAAACGCCGCACTCCAACGTTTTGCCGCAAGGTCATGCTCCGCTTTCCCAGTCCCGTGACAAGCGGCTTTCTGGGCACCATCGGCTTCTTCCTTGTGCGAACTGCCCTGCAGATTTCCTCCGGTGCCCTGGATTGCACTCAGGCTCACCAGAAGGTAGGGCAAGAGCACTTCGCGCTTCTGCAAGCTGCTCCCACAGGCGTGCAATTTCAGTACTTCTACCCGGTGAGCTTTGTCGATTTCTTTGCACTGCGAAGCATGGCGCCCGTCTGCTGCCTGCTGTCCATGGCTCCTCGGTCCTATGCAACACACGCAGAAGCGCTCTCTGTTTCGCAAGTGCAGGCTTCTCTAGTCGTAACTCTGAGGTGGTGCTGATTCGAAATGGCCCTGCATTGATCGCCAAGAAGTATGGCCAGAACAAAGCAGTCATGAAGCTCTCTGGGCTCGGATGTCAGCTTCTCCCACTGGCCCTCTTTTACATGGTCATCTTCTGCTGCAGAATCCCCATGGAAGTGCTCAGCGAGACGGGCTGGACCTTCCCGGCACAAGCAGGCCGCTCATTTTGGGGCTTGTGGACGACCTACAGCATCAGCGATGCAGATCCTGACGTGCTGCTGTCCAATGTCTCTTCGATGTTCATGCTGGTCATCATGTCCGTGCCCGGGCAGAACTTGAGGTCTGCATGAACCATGCACCTTTAGAATCTAAAGAGAAGCTTTCGATTTGATGGGGTCTTTTCATCCCCTGGAGGGGCCTAGGACGAACTTAAGCAGAATGGCAAAGGAATCGTTGCTTTGTCGTAAGGTTCTCTGCACAATGACCGGTGTCCTGGGCATCACTGGGAAGTTCGCTTCAGGTCCGGACGGAGACCCATCCCCTATGGAAGTGGTCGACTTCGATGCAGAGCTCACGACCGTTGGCTTCGGCTCCCTCCTCACAGGTGTGGTTGCCAGTTGTTGATTTTCGAGGTTTGACGGCTTCGAAGATGCCCCGAGGGGGTTTCAGGTTTGCTGGAAGCCCTGTGAGGCCTGACCCATGGCGTGGTGACCTTTCACCGCCTTGGCAGCTCCATCCAGCTGCGCATGGATGGGGGTACGCACCGCCTCGCCGTGCTGACCTCCTCGGCCTTCGTGGGCATCTTCTTCTTTACCAATGCCCCTCGGACTTAGGAGCTTTCTTGGCGTCATGATTTGGGGGGAAAAAGGGGGGGCTCGGCAGGTGCCGCTGGGCCACTTCATCCCGAAGTTCTTTCTGGGTGGCCTCTTCATGGGCAGCGGTGCAAGTTTCCTGGAGAGCGCCTTCCTCTCCTTCCGCAGCTTGCCACCCCTCTGGGTTCTGGGCTACCGGCTCCCTTCGCTGCAGTGCCCTTGTCGTGTTGCAGTAGGGGTTTTTGTGGGGGCTTGAGATGCTTGAAGGGGTTTATGAATTCGGGGCTCTGGGTCAGACTGGCAGACTCCATGCATTTCTGAATTAGGTACTGGGTGACGGTGGCCTGCATCCTTGTCGCGGCCCTCAGCTCGCCTTTCCAGGGCATTGGGGCCGGCTTGGCACTGAGTCTGGTCATCTTCCTCTACGACAGCACCTTGCACTGAACAGAAGGGGGAAAGAAGGGGAGGAGGTCGTAGCTGACTTTGATGGACATTCTAGGGCCCACAACGGATACACAGCATACACAGCCAAGGCACGCAGTCCTCTCCTGTGGACAGCATGCCGCTGGGCAAACCAAAGTGTGACACCTTGCTATGTCCATGCTATGTCCATGCCAAAGACACCAGACTCAGCCAGGCATCCACACGAGGCCACACAAGCCTTTCACTCTCTAGCTCCAATTTCCAATTCGTGGTTTTGTCCGTTTGGTCTCTGGGATTTGAGGTCCACCGGGGACCGGACCATGAGCCGCACGCGGCGACCCTTCTGGGAGCTTGAGTCCCTCGGCGCTGAGGGACAGCGCATCCTGCTGCTCTATCTTCAGGCGGCCTCCGCAACTTCCCCTCCCTGCACGAGAGGGGAAGCTCTTGCGAGAGCTTTCGCATGCTTCCGCCACATTTCCATGATCGTGGTTCGTGATTTCTCAAGCAGGGCCAGCTCTTCTTCGGCTCGGGGCAGACGCTGGCCGCCAGCCTCGTGGAGACGATCGAGGGGGCCCGCAGGACCCGACTTGAGAATGCTTTGTTTGGGGCTCAAGGGAGTTCGGGGTGTGTTGGGGACCTTTGGTCTCGTGCTCAAAGCGTGCTCGCTACTGCCGGAGGCCTTTGCCGCCAGAGTTCTGCATCCTCAGCTTCGGGAACCTCAGCTTGCTTTTTTTTTTTTTTGCGGAGTCCTCCTGCCACTGCCGCCCCAAAAGACCGGTCCGGCTGTCAAAGCTCCCAAGATTCCCAGTAGACATGTGTGTGACATAGCCACAGTCGAAGTGAAGCGCCGAGGAAAGTTTCGAGCATCGACTCTTGGCATCCTAAAACGAACTCTGAAAGCCACGCACCCAATGTGCAGTGAAGTTGCACGAGCGCTTTTGGAGCTTCCTTGTTGCAGTGCCCACCGGGCTGCAGTGGCTGTAAACTGTGGCGATTTTTCAAGGATGCCTCCGCTGCTGAGCAGCTGAAGACCTCTGTCAAGCGAGTGGCCACCCTGGGGTGCAAGGCAGGCGAGAGAGATTCATTTTGCATGTCTTGGAGGGAAGCGCCCCGAAGTTCCACAGGTCCTCTTCTGCCGGATGAACTCGCAAGTCTTCGAGGCTCTTTCGGTCAGCGGCGTGGCCTCCCGGCTGTGATTGGAGCTTCCCCCTTTTCGCCACTTGTTTCACCAAACATCCATGAGTCCATATACAGGTCAAGTCACCCGACTCTGACCTGCGGGAGCTCCTGGGCCTGAGCTCCGGCTGCACTCATAAATTTTAATGCAAATTCCTTTTGAAGTCGCAGTCAATCCGATGCCAGCTCCCAGTTCCATGTTCAGGAGCGACCCTTCGGAAGATGGAAGCTGGCAGGACGCGGGTTAGGGTTAGCCATCAGCGGTCGGCAGAGGCAGCGGCTGGCCAGGACTCCCCGAGTCCTCCTCCGGAGCTGAATGCGGAGATGGAGGCAAACAGCCCCCTGGTGGCCTTAGTGTCACATCCCTTGGTGTCCTTCTGGGTGCTTCAGGGTGCTTCAGGGTGCTTCAGGGTGCTTCGGGTTTCGGGGCCCGTTGGTTTTTGTTTGCGTGCGGATGTTCGGGCAGATGCTGGTTTCAGCTCAGGCCCAACAGGCAAAGGTGACATGAACTGCTGGGCGAAGATGCAGCCCTTCAGGCCCTTAGGCCGGCCTGAGCATGTTTTCAGGGTTCGTGCTTTTCCTCCGCATCCGACACCGGTGCAGTGCACCAAGACCCTGAAGTCCAAACGGAAATTCTCGTTGCGGCACCAGCCCCTGAAAGGGCAGGCGGACTACGATGCATTCGACGATGTGAATCTCGGTTCAACTGTGTCCAATGCCAGGATGCCTTTTCCTTTCACTGACCCCACCCGCGTACTTATCTTTCAGGTTCGGTTTGAAGGTGCTCCCGGGTGTTCTCTGAAACCTCACCCCCAAGTACCGGGGCGGCTTGTCTCAACCTGAGGCCTTGCTTGCGCATCCACGTGTCACCTTAGGACGGATGCTCTCGACTACACGGGAGATCAGGTGCTTGAGCGCTACCTGTACACCCGACAACAGCTGGACACGTTCATGCTGGAGCCACTGGGATGCAAACAGTAGAGGAATGCTCCTTGCTTGAAATACCGGAACAATCAGACCTGCCTTTTGTGAACTTTTGAGCTGCCTGTTTTGCAATGGTTTTTTGGTTTTTGGGAGGTACCGGACTGCTTGCTCGACCGGGTCACGCCTTGGCCACGCTGCATTCGAGGCCATGAACCTGCTGCCGGCAGGCCCCCGAAGGGAGCAAAGAGTGCACGGGGAGAGGGAGGAAAAGACGGGAAAACCATGTCGTGAACAGGACATCGGGGAAGCCACACGCAGCTCACTGCGCAGCGCAATCACAAGCCTTATTGATTTTGACATCTTTGGCAAGGTTTCCTCGGCCGGTTGCAGTCTTTCTGCTTGGTCGAGCGCAGCCTCACGTCGGGACGGGATGGGACGGGGGACAAAAGGAGCTAAACAGCCAGAGTCCATAGGTGTGTGGTTTCGGGGTCGCCAAGCTGTACTGTAGCCTGGAGTTGATGCACCTGCTGCATCGACTGCTTCGTGTGTTGGGATGCAGACTGTTGCAGCTCAATTCCAAGCGTCTGTGAGAGCAGGATCCCGTCTTCCCGGTTCCGACGCGCTCTTCCTGATACTGCAAGGCGCGAAAGCGGGTGACCACGAGAGCGGGACCTTACGGCCTTTGCTTCGTTACACCCAGGGTAGGAGTGGCCTTGTCCAGTCAAGGTTCTTAGCTGACACGATGGCTTGCAAGCAAAGCACCTGTCCCGACTATTCTGTTGGCCCTCTGGCCGGTGGTCACCAAGCCTGATAGGACCCTGCTGTTTACTTGAGTTGTCCTTGGCTCTTCGAATCTACTAGAGCTGCTTGAGATGGCTCGCTAGGTGCGGTTGCTATGGTGGAGCTGCCCGAGGACATTTCCCTGCACTTAAGAACGTTCTTCCCTTTTTTTGGAAGGTTTGCAGGGCTCCGTGCTGTGAACGTCGCGAGAGTCCACGGTCCCAATGAGGCGCATGGCATAGAAGCGCCTCTGCAAATGAAGCCAAGGAAGGCAAGGACGGAAGGAACAGCCAGGTCTCGGTGAAAGGCGGGGACACGATGCAGCATGCAAAGCATATGCAAAGCCTTCGAGCTACATCAAGCTACAATGCAAGATTTTCTGGGAAAGTCTCTGTTCAGCCATTGATAGCTACTGAAGAAGATTAAGGGCACCTCGCACGTGCCAAGGTTTCCAGGGCCGCCGAGGGACGCGGCTGATGAGGCGGTACCCGCCGCTTAACACCGCAAAAAATGTTGTTCTCTCTTTTGACGTTCGGAAGTGTGTACCTCTCACGAGGTTCGGCTGGGTTTCTCTTGGCTTTGGAGTCGTTTTGGGGTGTGGAGGGCTCTTCTCGGAGTAGGAGCTCCTCTTCAGGCCGGGAAGCTGTGTTGGAATTCACGAGTTCCTGCTCACAGGCCGCCTGGCAGAACTAGCGAGTCAAGGATGGTGATGGGATCTTACGAAGTGTATTCTCAAGGCAGCTCTGGGAGGTATGACTTACAGGAAGCTTTCAGGATATCGCTTGGAGGGAGACTACAGAAGGTTGAGAGAGGGAGAGAGAGGATTGTGATGGATGTTGCAGGATTTGGAAGCTTGAAGCTGCCATTTAAACCACGGCGATTGACTGCTCATCACGAAGTTTCATGGGACATCAAGCGGCGCAATCGCAGTATGCTGTGAGCTGCCCCGTGCCATACAGTCATCGGCATAAGAATATACGCTTCGAGCATCTGATCGTTTGGCGAGCGGGTTGTAGGCACTTCGCCTGGTTCCTCTGCTCCGAAAAGACATACTCGACTCAGGTTGCAAGAGGCTCACCCGAGCAACGACCAGATGGGTGGTCTCCAGCGCTTGGGATGCAGTTCAGTGTTCCTCATGCACATCGAAGCCCCATGCGGTCCTTGCCATTCTTGGTCATTTCCAAGGCAAGTTTGGTTATTCTACGGAAGTTTGGTGCCTCGACAGAGAGGCTTGGAAGTCGATGACTGAGGACATGGGACACGGTTGAACTCAAGTATACAGAAAAAACCGCAAACCTCTTGGAGAAGGGTGCAGCAATGCAACCTCAGAAGCTTGCGCAGGACCTTCGGCAGATCCTTAGCGACTGGTGCCTGCGGCAGTTAGCCGAGGCCGCTTCAGGGTACTTAGCCTGTTGAAAGCTCCGATCTGGGAGAGTCAACGCATGTCAACGGCAGTCCCGTAGTCAGGAGGAGCAGCACTCCCTGCTCACGGGCTTCTGAAAGGCCCAAAGTGGCTTCGAGGAGATCCCCACGCAGAAGCGGCAAAAGAGTTCGGGGGGGGGGGGGGGGGGCCGGGGGCATATGGGCAGGATCGCAGGATAGTTGCAGCGGACCTGCGTTTCTGCGTGGCAGCTTCCGAGGCCCTGTCGAGCGCCGTGACGGAGGTTGCAAATGCCCTTCAGGACTGCAGACCTTCTTGGCTTCTACCTGTCTCTTCCTCTATCTGACCCCGAGTCGCTCATTCGCTCATTTGCAGGCTCTGGTTTAAGATTCTGGTGAGTCGTGACGAACCATGCCTAACTGTGAGGACTACGGACAGGATTCCGAGGACCTTCCGCCGGGAATCAGGGATGGACGGGGCTGTGGGGCTTTGGCGTTGTTTTGTTGGGGGAGGTGGTTTTGAGATTTGGGGCTTGTGCTTATTCAGGGAGTGTGGAGTTTGGAGCTTCCCCTAGACCCTAAACCCTAAACCCTAAACCCTCAACCCTCAACCCTCAACTCAACCCTCAACCCTAAACCCTAAACCCTAAGCCTGCTGTTTCCACGCTGAGTTTGCCGGGAGAAGGAAGCCGAGGGCATGAGCCTGCGCTGCGTGAAGGGAGAAGAGCTTGAGGCGAGGCGTCCGCACCTGCGGAAGCACCGGTTTCAGGGTTTTTTAAGGGTTTAGAGAGGTGTTTCTCAAGGGCTTTTAGGGTTCAGGAGTTTTGTGTTCATGCTTTTTTTTTGCGTAGGGCCTGGTCTCCCAGTGTGGGAGTAGCGGGGTAAGTTGGTTCAGGTCATCCTTCGCCACTACAGCGGCTGGACCCTGTGCCGGAAGCCGATTCCGGGAGAAGGCCAGAGTGCACACCTGCTCGAATCTGCCAGGTCTTCTAGATGTGAACCTCGTCGGTTTAGGGTTTAGGGAGTTTAGGGTTTAGGGTTTGGGGTTTTGGGGGTGCGTCGCAAGAGACGATATGAGAGGTGGAGAAGGCCTAGCAGATCTTAGCGGTTTTGGGTTTAGGATTTAGGATTTAAGGTTTAGGGTTTAGGGTTTGGGATTTAGGGTTTGCAGTATAGGGTTGCGGATGAGATGAGCATTCTGCAGACGGGGCCAGGAGATCTGACTCCCAAGCAACCAGCGGAGGAGGGCTGGATGCCGGACAACTGCCCGCCCGGCTGATCGTTATCATGTAGCATTGTGCTGAATTGTGGCTATCATGTTGCTTGGTGTGCTTATCACGATAGCTATGATGACTGTGGTTATGCAACGGTTATGATGAGGAAGATGAGGATGACGATGGAGACGAAGATGTGAATTAAGAAGAATAACAATACTGATAATTGGTAATGGTTGTAATAGTCTCATGATAATGATAACGATGGCAATGACGAAACGATTTCGCTGATGATGACGCTGGTGCTTGCGGTGCTTGCGCTGACGACGACGACGGCGACGGCGACGGCGATGATGATGATGATGATGATGATGATGATGATGATGATGATGATGATGATGATGTGGATACTGCTTCGCACAAGACTTTGGTTCAGTTCTCGGGTAAGGGTACTTTTTATGAGAAAAAAGTTGAATCTGTTGTTTTGGTCCACCACGCCAGGTCTCAGCGACCATCCCAGGAACATGGCCACGAAGCAGCCGGGCACTCAGCTTTGCGCGACTTGGTTACAGCTTCCCTACGTCGAGAACGTCCCACTCCAACAAAAGTAAAAGTCCCCTCCCCCCCTTTTTTCACGGTCATGAATCCTGTGCACCACGTTACATCCAGGCCCTAGCCAGCGAGGTTTGCTTGTGCACAGGACCATGCTGGGGTGCTGGTGAGCTCTGGTGTGATGGCGACTGAGATGTCTGCTTCTTGCGAGGCAGCACCTCATCCTCTCGGGGCTTCAGCGCCTCGCTGCGGAGCTGAGCCAGGTCGAGGCCTCGCTGTACCGGCCGGGGCCCCGAGGCCTTTGTTTATTCAGAAGACCTCTCATGGAACGTCCCAGCCCTTGCTGAGGTTCTGTCGGAGTTCTTTTCCGGGGATTCTTTTGGGGTTCTGGCCATGGGAGCTCCTTGGTGCGAGGATTCAGACGGAGGGCGCAGAGGAGGAGGATTCCCTGCAGACGCTCCATGCCAAGGTGGCAGGGAGTTGGGGTGTTTTTGGGCCTTTCAGGGCTTTCAGAAGCTTTGAGATGTGAGTGTCGTTCAGCAGCCCGTGTGCCCTGCGTCCTCTCTTTGTTCCAGGTATGCGAGCTTGTGGAGGAGTACCGAAACATCGCCGCTATCCTGCAGGTGCGCGTGTAGTAAATAAGATCTGAAGTGGCTGTCGCAACAGCTTGCTGCACATGTCTTTCCCGCGTCTCCCTCGTCCCTTTTGTGCAGGCCAACCCGCAGCTCCTGGGCCAGGAGGCTGGGCAAAGGGTTGCGGCTGTAGCTCTGGGCCTACCTCGGAATGTTGTCTGGTGCTTTGGAAGGAGAGCCAGGCTGTTTCGGAGGAGGACCGCAAGGCTTCTTTGCACCATCTGTCACCGAGTTGCCAGTCCTCATGTCAATAGACTGAAAGCCGGCAGTCCATCGAACCTTCCACCTTTAGCCCCCCCCCCCCCCCCCCCCCCCCCCCCCCCCCCCCCAAAAAAGGAGGCAGCAGCCGTCAGTCGCAAAAATCTGACCAGGCCCAGGAGCCCACGAATGCCAACGGCCTGCCAGCTTGGGTCCGCCAAGCTCCCGGCTTTTCCCCACATCGGATGGGGGCCCCCTTTTTGTTCCTAAAGGCCGCTGAATCCCATGGTTTTTGATGTTTGAGGTGTGGAGGGCCGCTGCTACTACGTTTCGAAGACGCAGAAGAAGCTGATGAGCGCCGCATGCCTGGAGCTGGTCGGAGTCTATCGGGGTTTTGCCAGTGCTGTGGTCCCTCTTCGGCGGCCTTCTTGCTCGGGACAGCTGTAACCGTGACAGGTTTCGGGTTACAGTGACAAACACCATCAGGCCTTCTTGCAAGTAATCCCTCAACAAAGCGTAATCAGTTTTGGCATTGGTTTCTAGTGAAGCAAAAGAGAAGTACAGGAAGCGAGGACCCACAACCTCAATCAAAAGCATCCTCATCCTCCTGGAGATTGTGTTGTGCAGACAAGGGCGCACTAAAAAAGCGAGGCCCGTTCTGTGCTATTCTTTGTTCAGCTCAGGTGACGATCAAGCGCGTGGAAGCCCTAGGAGAGCTGCAAGCATCCTCTTGAGCCTTACCTCTGCAATCTGATGAAATCGCAATCTCTCAACAAAAAATTGTCTGAGGTCTGCGACGTGCGCCAGCAGATTCTCGTCACGTTCGACTCCGACCGCAACGCTCGGAAAGTGGCCGTGGGCTGAGTTGGGCTGAGGCACCTTTCCAAGAACCTTCCATCTTTGAAAGCTCTCAAAGTTTGTGCTTTCCCGAGTGGCCATCTTGCCGAGGTGGAGTTCGCAGCTTTTGCAGACGTGGCCTCCTGCCCCCTTCAGCCCAAGGCAAGCGGAGAGGGAGGGAGGGAGGGGACAGTTCTGAGCGAGCCCCGCTCCAAGAGAGGCAGAGTGGGCTTTCGGTGGTGTTGGCCTATCGATGGCTCTGCTCACAGGAGAAGTCGAAGACGAGGAAGAGCCGGGTCAAGAAGCCTCACGCCTGGTTGCCCAGCGCAAAGTCCAGCTCTCCAGGAGGGCTTTCCGGGTGGGTCTCCGACACAAAGGAGCAAGGGACCGTGAAACAGCAAGCATGTGACCGGGTGGTCTGATCACTCCTGGTTGGTACTTGGGCACCTGACACAACACCAAGGACGAGCTTGCAGAAGATCTCCGGGATGTTATCCAGGCACGCCTAGACTATCATCTCGGTGTAGCTCCGAAACGGCAAGGGTGGGATTGTTACGGCATGTGGGAGGTTGGGTTTCATCTTCTTGTATGCCATGTGTACCGTTTCAATCCGGGCTTTTCCTCCAGTGGACAGTCCAAACTGACATCCTGAACTTTCCTGAGCATCTATGGAGCTCATCTTCGTCCGCTGCTCCCAGGACCTGGGACCTCCAGGCGAAATCTCAGCTGTCGCGGCCCGAGGGAGCGGCGCAACACTGCACGCCTCTGTGCCACAAGACGTACAAGGGACCCATTCATTGAAGCTCAGTTTGCCTGTGGGAGTCCCAGGCTGCGTCGTCGGATTCCGAGTCGGACAGCTACACTTCCAGCGACTACACGTCCTCCACGGCTTTGGGCATGGGCCCCAATCAGTGCTCGGAACTCCGATGATGTGGGTCCGATGCATGATCCATGGGAACGGAGCATCGTCGAGGAGCCGTATGAGAGGGGCTTTCTTTGCACTGTGCACTTTGGGGGCTCCTTGCCTTGCAGGCTCTGACCGGGGAGATGCGGCTACCGGGCCAGCACCTTGGAGCCTCAGCAGGACCAAAGAGAGGAGCTCAAAATTAAGATCCTTGAGAGAAGCGAGGTTTTGCAGAGCCGGTTTTTTGGCAATTCGTTTGTGAAAGAGATCCTTCGCATGTGAGGCCTGAGTTCCATGAGGGAAGCGGCTCGTCGACAGCAGCGGCCACAGAAGCAAGGGCTTCCTCCTCTTGCTGCGTTTCTTTCTACTCTCGGCATCCCAACGTATTCTAGAGCAAAGCAGAGCCACATTTCTCAGATTGCGGGAGAGATGGATCCCAGAATCGCGATAGGTCTAGAACAGGGAGTGACCCTTGAGCCTAGAGAAGTGTTACGATTCTGGCCTGAAGCACTTGTGGAGCCCCAGCATCAACAGTGCTTGAATCCTACCTGCCATCCCCAGTGAATCCTCGACACCTTTCGCCGAAACTCCTGTTACTGAGTCGCCCTGCTTCGGACCCGAGCAAGCCGAGGAGAAGGCCTTCATATGGGTTGTACTTCTGGCTTCGACCCAGTATGCTTACCCTCCCAACATACACTGATACAAGCGGTAGACCAGGTAGCTTCTCCACGACACCCCACTCATTTCGCTTGGGTGGGAGAGACGACCGAAGCTGGGTTAGGGCAGTAGCCTTGAGCAAGGTTTTCCAGCGCACCAGACCGGAAGACGGGCCTATTCCCTCTTTGCAGGCGCGTGAAGCTGAGAAGGAGAGGGAGGCCGAGGCCCGTGAGCTTGTTGAACCGAGAGCGGAGGGGTGCATCCGTAAAGCTCGCTTGTCGGCTACAGCAACCTGCACAGCAGCCGGTGCTAAAGTGCTTGTGGCATGCTTCTGCGCAGCAGCATGGGATGTTCGTTGCCCGCAGCTGGCAGCGCTGCTGCAGTCATGAAAGAAGGTGAGGCCAAGACTACATGCGGAAAGAGGAACCTCTTCAGTCCAACTCAAAACAGACGCTTTGACACCACGTGCTTGCCACACTCCTGACCCATAACCAAGACAATCCTGTGCTTTGCTGCAGCATCAAGTCTCCCTTCACGGGGCAATGCAACCGTGGGCTCTTTTTCCTAGAAAGGATAGCTTAAGTGGTTTCAAGACAGGGCTGACTCCGTTGAATGGCGCCGGGCCACCCAGAAATGCGAAGACATGACCGACCATCCGCTTCGGGCCTTCCGGAAACGGCTGGAGGCAGGATGGGAGGGAAGGCATGTTTTGCTTTATGTAGGTCTGTTGGTGGTAGCATGTGGTGGTGTTATGTAGTGCTGGGCTGTGCCAGTGTTTGAGGTCCTGCTGAACTGCAGGGACACAGAGGCCTACAAGCAGCAGGTCAGTGATGCAGCCCTGCTGGCGCCGTTTTGCTGCATTTGCCCTGTTGCGCCGAAACCCCGACAAGAACTCCTTTCATGTCGATATTGTTGCTGAGGTGTGTTCCGGAATGCATTCCTGGTGCCGTCGAGATCATTGATAGTATGATGTGTTCACCGACTTCAAACATCCGTGCGGTGATGCATGTGGTTGATTGTGTGCTGCGGCGTGGGATGAAAGGAGACGTTAATCGTGATGCCGCTGTTCTGTCGAAGGTGATGGGATCACGCCTGAGCACCTGGTTGCGTGTTCTCCTGCTCTCCAAACGTGCCCCAGAACAGCTGGAGAAGAGCAGGAAGATGATACAGAGTTGGAACGCTTTTGGCGTCCTACCAATGGACGGCCTCCTACCCCTGCTCGAACTGATGGACGCGCCAGCTTCGGCATCCGAAGACTCCCAGCAGTCCCAACAGTCCCTGGACTTTTCGCAGTCGCAGCCCTGGACCGAGAGCCAAGGTGAAGGTGGGATGAGACAGGGACGATACTCGAAAACTTCAGGATTTCGTGAGAAGATCCGTCCGGTCGAGTGAAACATTGTAACTCCAGGTCGCAGGCATAGGTTCCTCGAGAAAGGGTTTAGACGGGTTTAAGATGTTTCAGTTGCGGCAAAATTGCAGGTGCAGATTTCCCAGCCCGGCAGCAGCCTCCACTGCCGCAGCCGGTACCGCCGCAGCCGGCACCGCCGCCACGGACACCGCCATTGACGGAGCCGGCCATGCCGGCAGAGCCGGCCGCCAAGCGCGCCAAGCTCTCCGGTGAGTGTGGTGTAGCGCCGAAGCTGAACGGCAAGATGTGTGAGGCGGGCAGCTTTCAGCCTTTCAGCCATTCTTTCAGATGTTCTTTCGGTCGAGACATGTTGTTGACATGGCCCTTGAGTCCATGACTTGCTGCCCTCGGCAGTCTGTGCGAGGAGCCACCTGTGCAACCTCACGAGGCCACACCAACACGAAGGCTTCGGAGCATGTCGCTGCGTGACATATCGTCATATCGCAGATCGTGTCGCGACAGTGACAGTGCAGTGTGGAGGCTGGTGCTGCCCAGTGCCCAGAAAGACAAGAAGGCAACTCCCAGGCGCTCCCTGGACACGAAGGCGAAGGCCTCTGCGGCCGCTGCGCCCACTGCGGCCACTGCGACCACTGCGGCCACTACGCCCACTCCGGCAGTGCACCCCGCCACACCGGCTCCCGACGCCCGGCAACCTGGTCCATCTGGCCCACGGCCTGTCACCGAGAGACGGGCGTCGGCGACAGCGTCCCCTCCAGTGGTGGGGAGATCGGTCCTAGAACAGTTGCAAGCAAAGAGCCAGGCGCAGGAGGCCCAGAAGCCCAATGATTGCAGTCAGGAGCTGCAGGAGAAGGCTGGATCGCCTTTGCGAAGCTGGCGTGAAACTTGGCATCTTTGCGGTGTGTAGCAGTGTATCATTCTGGAAGGTGCCCGCTCGCCGGACTTCCATCTCCTGGCGTGTGCGGGGCGACTGCCGCTGCCTCTTCCGTGCCGTAATGCGCGCGTATAGGTTGGATGCTTGGACACCGAAACCTTTGGAATGCCTTTGCTAGCTGTTGGGCCTTTCAGATATGATGAAAGCATATGAAAGCATTCTTCAAAGTCCAACTGAATCTACTTCCAAGTGCTCCAATCTTGCAGTGATGATCCTGCAAATGCTTGTATGTCTGCAGAGCAAAGGATCCGCTCAACCAGCAGCCGCGAGACGAATTGGGCGAGCCGGTGGACGAACAGCAGCGCGTGCATGAAACTTGGCGATGGAAGTGTCTCTTGGTTCTCTGGCATGTTCTGGTCCCCTTTCGCCGCATTCTGCTTGCAGCCATTTGGGCCAGCCTTGAGTTTTCGTCCTGGCTGCATCCTCTTGTATGTGGAAAGGAGGCTCCTTGCCCAAGCTCTCGCGTTCATCGTAAACGGGTCTGGCTGGTCAAATCACAGCCAGCCGAACCAGCTTTTCATGACCACCAGGTGCACTGCCAACTACAACCAGCTATCTAGTCAGTTGCTGCACCTGTTCACGATTACAGCCGGGAAGAAGCCTTAGGCGCAATGGCGCTCAAGTCCAGGAACTGAACCCAAAGTCCCCAGAAACCTGAGTTACATGAGCAGTTACGATACGGATTCAGAGACGAAGGTGCAAAGGCTTGTTGTCATTTCTCTCTCAGGAGCGGGAGTACGCGGACAAGCTTCGCAAAGTTCTCTGCGACGAGTTCCTGCGGCGGCAGGAGTGAGCGTCAGATTGCGGTATTTCTTGTTGCGATTCGATTGTCACGGTGTTCTCACAAAGACTCGGCATCGCAGGCAACCGAGGCACAAGGGGCACAACACCGAAAGCAGTGCAACCATGGACAAATGAGAGAGTGTAACTGCCCTCCCGCTAGGGAACACTTGGGATCAGAATGACGTTCGCGTGCTCCCGCGTCTGTTGGATGTTTGTAGCCTGCCTCTGTTGCTTGATGTTGAATCATGCGCTTGGTGATGTGAGGATGAGGTCAAGCCGTTGTTGGAGAACATCACGTTTGAGGCGCAGCTGGGTGGTTTGTGAGAGTCTCCTAGAGGTCCTAGAGGTGCTAAAGTCACTTTTGGGATTGGCCCGAGCTGTCCTGCGTTGACGAGGCTTATGTGAAGCGCATGGGCGAGTGGCAAACCTGGGGTGATGAGATCTGCCTCAAGCGCCTCGCCGGCAACCAGGGCAGGTCGGCGCGTGGACGTACTTCAGGCCCTCATTTGGGTTGTGGCCCCGTGTCTCTTCATACAGAATGCAGAATACTGAGACTCAGGTTCGGACTGTTGAAAGTTTCGAGTGTCAGCTTGAGGTTCCTGCCCGACGTGGTGAGGAGGCCACTGCAGGTCTACTCCTACAACCGGGAAAGGCAGGAGCTCTTCGATGCGGGGCTCTACCTCCCCCAAAAGAAGGACCGGAAGAAATCGGGGAAGTCTTAGGGCCTTGGGGATCTTCGGGCTCGGAGTTGGACATGTGAAAAGACGAGGAGTACCAGGGCAGAGAGTGCATCGTCCTCCTCCACAACGGGAAGTTCCGGAGCTCAGAAATTCTGAGACGGGAAGTTCGGTTGGGTTGACCTCTCGTGAGAATCTTGATCCCGGCCTGTAGGGGAGTCATTTCCGAGAAGGGTGGCCTGGGCATGGGTCTGACCCCTGCGTTTGGAGCAGGATGGCTGTACTAGCTATCCCATTTCTGAACTTGCTTTGTCTAGGCTGCTCATCCACAGGCCGTTTTGGGGTCGAACACCAAACATATCTGTCGTGCAGTTATCGTCTGCACGCTTCGCTACCCTACTTGCACAGACTTCAGTTGTGCTTTGGTATCAGGATCTGGACTCATAATGCCGCAGAGGCTTTCAACACATAGCACATCCCAAGCACGAGGTACTCCCAACAGTCCCCACCTCTGAAACACAGCAGACATTCTTCACTTCACTCCAGCAGCAAGTACGACAATTGCGTAAGCAAGATGCAGGTGCAGTCTTGCTTGTTGTCGCTTATGCGCACATCAGGCAGAATCCGCGCATGCACATGGGCACATTCAAAACCTGACTGTAAGCCCTCAACATCCGCAACTTCCTGAAGCCATCTAAAACTCGCTCCAACTTTCACGCTTGAGGCATTGATTCTGGGGTTTTGGGGCTCCCCAAAGCCCCAAAGTTCCGAAGCTCCAACGCCAGCTGTAGGTCTCACTTTGACCTCGTGTCCACTCAATGGCTTCTTGCTTATGAGCAGCGGCTTTTTTCGCAGCGGTGAGCGCAGTCTGCTCCATTGCAGTCTGCAGCCATGTACATGTAAATTGTAGGCTAGGTTGCAGAGAGGCCTGTTCTGGTGCAGCCGCCACAGACCAGTCTCTGCCTTTCGTCGGAGTGTGTACATTTGCGCGCCTTTCGCGCAGGGATTCTGGGCTGAATGCTTGGCAACCTAGGGAACATCTAAACATGATTGATACGCTGGTAGAGATGTTGCAAAGTGCATCACCAGACTTTGCCCACAAGCAGCAACCCAGGACATGTGAATAGGGGCTGCTTTGCAAGCTCTAGATCCGCGGTCTTTGCCGTCAGAAATTAGCGGCTGGTGCTGAGTTTCAGCTCGCACGTTAACGATCTCGTTGCACCTACACTGCGGAAGTAGGTCGATGCGAAAAGTCAGCAGTTCTCCATCTCTGATTTACTCAACCATATGCCAGATTGCCATTTGCTCAGCTGTCCCGCGCCCCCAATGGTGAACCCTCAGCCTGAGAGCCCGTCCAGTCTTTGAGTCGTTTCTTCTCTCAACCAGCACTGGTAGACGGACTGCCACGCATCAGTTGTGGCAGCGGATCTTGAAACCTCAAACGGTGACGCTTGCCAGTTTCGGAAAGGCACGCGAGAAGGCGGCGACCGCCATCCAGGCTGTTCCGGTGGTATTTGCACCTGATATGCGTAGGATATTTCGTGGGACCCTGAGTTGCAAGCAGATGCCGGAAGCTCACAAAAAATGTTGGGCAACACGAGGTGACATCTTCTCCCCCCAAGGGGGGCTTCAGGGTACAGCTGGACCATGGCCAGCTGTCCATTTTGGGGGAGTGTGGGGTGGCTGTGGGGGCTGTGGTGTGGTTAGGCAGCGTGTGAGTCAAGTGTGTGTGTGTTGTTTCGGCAGGTGGCCTACCGCAACTACCGTGAGACCGCCGAGGTTGTGGCAAAGGCTGTCTGCAGGGTGCAATTCGGGCTAAACCCCTATAAACCGCTTTAAGCCCCCTTTAAGAAACCTTTACTAGCCCCCAATAAACTGTATTAACCCCCATAAACCCCGACTAACCCCTATAAATCCCAAGTCTTACCCCCTAGAAGCCCCATAAAACCCCCAATGAACCCCCTTTAACCCCCATTAAGCCCTTATTAATCCCTATTAACCCCTATTAACCCCTCGTAAAACCCCCCAATGAACCCCCCTGGTAACCCTTATGTTCCCCAAAGATCTACAGACGTACCTGGAAGGGCGGGGCGTCGCATCTCCAAAGCGCAGCTCCCAGCGAGCCCGAGAGTCTTTTGCAACATTTTTGCAAGTTGTAAAGAACACATAAAGGTTTTAGTAGGGACTTAACAAAAGAGAGTTAGAATACATAAAGGTTTTAGTAGGGGCTTTATACGGGTTTTGTAGGGTTGATAGGGTGAAAAGGAGTATATACGGGTTGATTGGGGCTTATCGGATTGACAGGGCTTATAGGGGTTGCACGGGTGCAGCAGCTTTTCATGCATGCAATTCAGGTACTGCGCGGTAGTAGGCGCTTCGCGCTTCTGACACACGGAGAGGCTTTACGCACCCATTAGCTTTACAAAAACCCATCGTGGGCTTACACGGGCTATATTGCTCATATCATGGACTTCCCTAGCTTCTTCCAAGAATGGCGCTGTACAACTTGTTGCTGATAACCCTACATAAAACCCTCGAATTCCTAAACCCCTAACAGCCCGCCATAAACCCCTAGAAGCCCCTATTAAAAACCCTGTGCCCTAAACCCTAAACCCTAAACCCTAAACCCTAACCCCTAAACCCTAAACCCTAACCCTAAAGGCCCTAAACCTTCAACCCTAAACCCTAAACCCTAAACCCTACGTAAGCCCTAAGCCCTAAGCAAAACCCTGTAAAGCTCCATGAACCCCCGAGGCCCTCCGCCAGCGCCCCTCTCTGCGGAGCGCCTCCTGAGCGCAGCCAACGTGGTGCCCGACTGAGTTTCAGGGGCTCGGGACAGCTTCGGGGTTTGAGGGTTTTAGGGTTTTCGGGTTTATGCAAGATGTCATCGGACGTCCCATGCGAGAAGAACGCAAGAGATCCTTCGCGAAGAAGTGAATTATCAATTGACTGCAGAAAACTAAGAGATCACCGCCTTCGCTGCCTGTGGCGTTGGCAGTATAAATTCCACACAACTTGTGGATCCACAACTGGCAAAGGGCAACTTTGAAAGACATTAGCTGGAGGCGAGTACGGCCGTTTAACGGTTTTCGGTTTTAGGGGTTTGGGGTTTCTGAAATTTTGGGGTTTCGGAGTTTCAGGGTTTGAGGGCTTTAGGGTTTCTGGAGTTTTGGGGCCTTGGGGTTTTGGGGTTTTGGAGTTTGGGGTGTTTAGGGTTTTGGAGGTTTAGGTTTTGGGGTTTCAGGTTTTTGGGGTTTTAGGGCTTTGGGGTTCGTAGGGTTTTCGACAATACACCTCCACCGAAGTTTTTAGGGTGTTGTGGGTTTTTAGGTGAACCCTTCAGGGGCTACAACTTTGAGAGAGAGAGAGAGAGAGAGTGGCGAATGTTTCCTAAGCCTTAAACCCGAAGGCCCTGAGTCCCTCCTTAGCTCAGGTAGCCCCAATCCGAATCCAAATCATCCTGATGCGTGTCATGGCCCTGGGCTTCTCTCTCGCAGGTTCGCAGCGTTGTGCGGAGCTATCAAGCCAAGGCAAGGCTTGGCTGAGAGCATGGCAGGGTCTATAGGGTCTGTAGGGTTTTGTAGGGTATAGGGTTTAGGGTTTGGGGCTGAGGGTTTAGGGTTTAGGGTTGCAGAAGGTTTGTTGAAAGTCGGGCTTTTTTTCGGGGGTTTGCCCAGATGCGATCTCTCTCTTGCGAGGTGCTCCTGGCATCTTTGGAGTCAGAGCAAGCGGAGCTGGAGCGTATCCAGGTGGGGGTTGCAGTCTATCTACATTAGGGGGCGCACCTTTGGTGAAAGGGGCCCTTCTTGCCACGAGAGTGCAAGTGAAGGTATTCGTAAGAGGTGCCTTTCGATTGGGTCGTCTTGCAAATTCTGGGTCTGGAGTCTTGAGGGCTGGAGAGTTGCGAAGGTGGCCGCGGCGAAGATCATCCAGTCTGCCGTTCGATGTTTCCAAGTGCAGCGACAGCTCCAGGACTTTGCGGACATGCTCCGTGGTTCACTGCTCTGGCAAGGTGCGTGCAGGCGCTTCACGGCGCAGGCTGCGCTTCTCAAAGCCTGGGACACCCACGAGAGGCAACGGGTTGCCGCCGCGGTGAAGCTGCAGGCGGCGCAGCGCTCATTCCGGGCTCAGCGCGAGCTCGCGCGGCGCAAGGCCATGCGGGATGGCTTGCTGCTCTTGGGACCAAAGGAGCACCAGTGCGTGCGCCTCTTCCAGCGTTGTGGTCGCCGCTACCTGGCGTGCTTGGTCGTCGCGGAGGCGGAGAAGCACAGGTGGCGCTGCGCCCGGCATATCCAGGCGCACTGGCGAGGATGCAAATGCCGGCGCGAGCTGGCGGACACGCTCTCGGAGTGGCGGCGGCGGCGGAACCTTGCCGGGAGCCCAGACATGTGGAAGTAGCAGACACTACAATTGCATTCCGAAAGCCAGCTAGCTGGAACCACAAACCATATGCAAAGCACGAGCATTGCCATACAAGTAGAGATAAACGTTTTTACAGCACGACCACCTCTCGGTCCGTCCCTCTCTTTCTTTCTGGCCTTGCTAACCTTTGCACGCCAAAAGGAAGAATTTTTCAAGCATCGAAGAGTCCCCCGCAAGCCCCCTCACGTCCCACAGCTTAGGCTAGAACCCACGATGGCAGCCATAAGAGAGAGCCTAAACCTCAATCTCGCCCCCATTCCATCTCTCGCGGTTGCACTTGCAATCGAAGATCTTGAGTGTATATCAGAAAGAAAGAGGGAGCTGCCATAAATAGATAGAAACGGAGCGGTCAAGGTTCATGCCTCGTGCCTCTGCTTAGCGAACAGATAATACCCAACCACCTAAGCGAAGGACAGGGACTTGCGGCATCTTGGCCATGATGGGCTCAAGACGTAGGCAGATGTAGGTAGAAGTTGCAAAGGATCCTCGATGCAGAAGGAGGCTGGTCCTGACGAGCGCTGTGCGCTGCAAGCGACGCTGTCCTGCATCAGCGATGACGAGAGGCTGGCGTCTCAACCTGCATTGCACTTTGAAAAAAGTGCTGCGTCGTACAGCATGTTGTGCCCTGCTAGGCAGTTGATTCTGAGCTTTGTGCTGGGGGACCTTACGTGCTACCCTCGTGTGGCCGCCATCGACAGTCGGTTCTTCCTGGCATGCACTGCCTTGGGTTCCTGGCAAGACCCTTGGCCCAGAGGCACTTCCTTGAGAAGGTGTCAGAACTCAGCCAGAATCACAATGCAACCCAGACCCAGCTCGGGTAGACTCCGACAGATGCTCCGTCTTAGTTCTTTTGTTTGAAAACCATGCAAGGAATGCGTCATCGAGATTCCTCGCGCGTGGACTGCTAAAGAGGACCGAGGTAGCCTGTCGTTCTGCCGGCTTCGGCTCTACACGGAACATGTGCCCGCCGGACAAAGTACGGACACAGCACAGCCTGAATCATGATAAAAAACACAGGAATAAATAGGAATAGTACTAGTGACAAGACTAACAGCAATACGAATGGAGGCAGTAAGATCAGTATTCGCAACATAAAAAAACAGCAACAAGAATAGCGACAATGAGAAAAGTAACATAGTAGTAACAGTAGTAGCCAGAAGCACAATAGCAATAATCACAACTATTAACGGTGATGTCATAATGACAGCCGTACTAGCAATACTAGCCGGAAGAACCATGACTACCATAATAGTGAGAATCACAATAGTAGCGAAGAATAACAGCACTAGCAGCAATGATAACGGTCCGACGCGACGTATACTCACGCCGCATTGTACCCAAGAGTCCGGAAACCACAGAGCACGTGGCCAACGTGTACGAATCGGACGCAGATGGTGCCATTAGCGGAAGCAGGAAGTGCTCTCAAATCTTGCTGATGTTTTGCGTACTGTAGAGATGATCGTACGAAGTGCCGCACGGGATGATGTTTTTCGCAAGCTTTCGACGCGCTCGATGCAATTTCGCGGAACATTCGGACACAATCATCGTGCGGGCATGGATGCTCTGGCCAATGGATGCGCTGGAAACATGTATGTAATCATCATGCAGGCACGGATGGCACGGATGCTCTGGCCATTCAGACACACACTGGAAACGCGGACGTACTCATCATGCGGCTATGGAAGCCTGCGAAGATTCGCTAGTAACCGAGGTTTTCGGCATGTGACATGCGAAGAGCACTGCAAATACCGATGTTTTCTCCGTGTCCGCCGGTGCAGAAACACTGACGCCACCGATGTTTTCAGCATGTCAACCGCGCAAGCCTCGTAAATTCAGCAGTGGAAAATGACAATAATCCCAGACAAAATCAAAATGAATATTGTCATTGCAGGACTTGACACAATCACAACAAATGACGAGTACGACAAAACGTAATCTCCACATTATCCATATGAATCAGAATCATCTTCATTATCCGAATAGTCTTCCTAATCTTCGCAACCTTGAGAACGTTAATAGTCTTTGGATAGAAAGGTGAACATCGTAGTTATCAGCACTCATGGTATCCGTAATGCTCACAATACTCAAAAAATCATCACCGCAAGAAGTCGCCAGGTCAATGGTCGATGAATAGCAATGACAATCTAGCACACAGCAACAAACACATAAACAATAAAGAGAACAAAGCAACAGCACATAGTAAGCAGATTAAACCAATAAGACAACAGAACGTAACATGAGCCATGTGAAAAACAAACGGAGGAGTGCGTGGAGCAGCTCGTGAAGCTGGCCGGCAACGTGGCGCAAGCGGGTCTTAAGTCTTGGGAGACTGGGCCTTCTCTGTGGCATTGCTTTGCTTCTTCGGCCCGTATGACGGAGCCAACTTGTATACGTGTGGGGGCGAGGTATATCGGGGCATGTGCTTCATGTCCTTGACTGTGCACAGCTTTGTTCAGCAAGCAGCCAACCCGACTGGGCACTGGCCGCGATTCAAGTTCAAGCCCTCGAGATTCAGGCACTCGTGCACTGGCGGTTCAAGCACGCATCCTGATTCACTCATTCGTGATTCAAGCACAAATCCCCGTTTCGAGCGCTGTCGATTTTGCACCCGGTGTTCAGGGCTGAGGGTGTTTTTTACGGATTAGTTGTTTCAGGGTTGAGTCCTTTTTGGGATTGCGGCTTTTCGGGTTGAGGGTTCTTGGGGGTTTAAGGGTTTAGGGTGAGGTTTGCCGGGGTTTTGTGCAAGGCGTCTCGTGCGGCCTGGGTTTTTTGAATGGATTTTCGGCTTTGGGGTTTGGGTGTCGGTTTCGTTTGGGGAGTTTGGGGTCGACTTCGCGCGCCAGCATGCAAATCGGGTGGTGCGAAGCCGCCTCGTTATGCCTCGTTTCTGCGTCAATGCGCGAGTCCGACGCGCGCCTGTCCGCCGGCCAGTGGGCGGATGGACTTGTGCGCGTATCGGTCTTTCCAGTGCCCTGATCGCTTTCCTACCAGAACCCGAAACACCAAACCCAAGACCCGAAACTGAAATCCTAAATCCCAAAAAGCGTAAAAGCCTAAAGCCCCCAAACCCCAAACCCCAAACCCCAAACCGCTAAACCCCCAAACCCCAACCCTAAAACCCTAAAACCCTCAAACCCAAAAAACCCTAAACGACCCCAAAACCACCCAAAAAACCAAAACCCCAAAACCCCAAAACCCTAACACCCTAAAAGACCCTCCAAAACCAAACCCCAAAACCCCCAAAACCCCAAAACTCCAAAACCCCCAAACCCCCCAAACCCCCCAAAACCCCCAAAACCCCCAAAACGCCAACCCCCGAAACCCCAAAACCCCAAAACCCCAAAACCCCAAAACCCCAAAACCCCAAAACCCCAAAACCCCAAAACCCTAAAACCCTAAGACCCAAAACCCCGAAACTCCAATTTAGCCAAGGCAGCTGGCGGCTGGCGCAGAAGGCAGTGCTCCCTCCGTTCCCCCAGCGGCGGCTACTCCAGGAGCCACCGGTCCCATAAAAGAAATAGTTCCTTGTTTGGTTCGGGTTTAGGGTTTAGGGTTTAGGGCTTGGGGTTTAGGGTTTAGGGTTTAGGGTTTCGGGTTTCGGGTTTCGGGTTTAGGGTTCAGGGTTGAGGGCTTGGGGTTCAGGGTTTAGGGTTCAGGGTTTAGGGTTTAGGGTTCAGGGTTTGGCTTCCAAATGGGCGTGACATTCAAAAGCGTCTTGGCAGCGCCTCCGACCCTCAACGCTAAACCCTAAACCATAAACCCTAAGCCCTAAGCCCCAAGCCCTAAGCCCTAAGCCCTAAATTGCTGAAGTTCTGCAACAAACTCACCGGCATGTCGGTCAGCAAGGGTTTCTCACATGGTGCCGTGAGCTTTTTTTTTTTTGTTTCTGGGGGGGGGGGGGGGGCGAGGGGTAAGGGCCCTCAATTTGGGAAGTGCTTAGTGCCTGTATTCTCCCTCTTGAGGGTTTCATAGGGTTTTAAGGTTCTTTTGTGGTGTTGGGTTTCGGGTTAGGGTTGTAGGTTCTTTCTGGGCTTCGGCTTCAGGGATTTGGGGTATTTGGGTTCAGTGCAGAGGAAACCTGCCCAGAGACAGGATCAGCTGGCGAAGGAGTGCCCGCAGCTGACTTTGGCCGCTTTAGGAGAAGGACTCGGAGACCCGGGCTTCGCTTGACGTCAGTGGGAGCTGAGTAGATGCTTGCAGAGCCACTGCAGACCCAGTAAAAGCCCTAGAAGCCTACACCCTCTGCTCCTCAGGACCCTACATGCTCTTCGTTATGGGCTGCAACTTACCCATCGGGGCACGGATGTCACTCCACTTCTTTGAGCCTCGATATCGGTGGATGTGCCGCAGGCTTTTTGCAGGAGAGCCACCTTACATGTGCCTCGAGTGCAAGACGTCTAAAGTGGTCCGATCATTAGGACGTTTAGAACATCCACAGAACTCCAAGTCCACCTTCAAAGGTTCGGATTCGTGACCCACGGCCGAGCCAAAGAAGGTTCGCGGGGTCTGCTCTGCCAGGCCACAGAGTCTCAGACAGCAGAGGGGGCAAAGTAGTGCGCCGAGGTTAGAGCAATTCATGGGCTGTCATTCCCACGATTTTCCGAGGATTGGGCCACCAACACCAATGGAACCTATGATGTTCACATCCGAGCAGAGGCTGCCTTTAACCTGACGGAGGTCTGGTACGAGGCGAGGGTGCTTTTCAGGGTTGGTGAGAAGAACAAAGGGATCAAGGGTGACCTTTGTGGCAAGGTGTGGAGGTTGTGCTCTCTGCCGCAGAACAACCGAGTGAGCTCTAAACCCTATACTTTAAAGCCCAAACCCGAAACCCAACACCCCGAACAAAAAACCCCTAAACCCTAAACCCTCTAGCGTTTGCGGAACTGAAATTTGCTAGATTTTCCAAGACCACGCGTCATTGGCAAGGATATTCCTCACAGCTCTCCTCTTGCCCTTGGGTTCATCGACGTCATCTCCCGCGTACCACCTGTGCGACAACAGCCTGGAGGCAGGGGGGGGGGGGCCGAAACGGGCGAAATGGGCGAAAGGTCGCAGAAAAGAGTGTGACTTTTGTGAGCCCACGGAGTGGCTTATACTCTGTGCATCTTGCCATGCCAGGCCCAGGTGGAAGGTTAGGAGATCTGAAAGGGAAAAACTCTTCTATTGTTCATGCAGCATTGGTTCAGCTTTGGTGCGATGTTCTCTCACAGGTGGAAGCAGCCCGCGACTGCTGTCTTCCAGGCCTGGGCACAGTCCTGCGGCTGCTTGTTTCTGAAGCGGCTTGGTGGCGGCTGTTCGTCTGAGATCCATTGTGCTTGGGCCGGAAGGAGCTCTGGACGACGCTGCTTCCCACTTTCACTCCGGAGATGGCTGTCAAACCTGGGGACCTGCTGTCCGCGCCGAATATACAGCCCGTAGTTTCCCGTTCGAGCCGAGCCGACCCGTGGCGGGAGAGTGTACATACCCTAGTAGAGCTCTGAAAGTCCATCTGACTCGAATGTAGCGTGCATAAGCCACACGCGACACTTTAAGCATAGAAGTGGTACCTGTGTACCAGCGCGAAGGCTCCGACGGGCCCAAAGTGTAGCATTCTCTTTTACTGTTGCCATTATAGCAGATCCGGCAAACGTTCAAGTGAGCTGAGCGGGACAAAAAGCCTTCGACAACCGGTGGGTGCAGACGGGCTCAGTCAGCATAACCGAAACCTCGAGAATCTCTGTATGTGTGTGTGTGTGTGTGTGTGTGTTTGTGTTTTCCCTTCCCTTTATCCCAGCGAGAGGAGCTTCACAGTTGCTGAGGCAGCCAGCCGCCTGCAATCCTTTGCACGGGCCATCCAGGACAGGAAGAGGCCGCTCCGACACAGCATCCCACAGGTCCGAAGAGGAGAGCAGCATCCTGTCAGATCCAGTTGCAGGTTCCGAGCTGCGAGGCTCCAGCGCGATGCTGCAAGCCAGTGGGTCTCCAGCTCAACACTTTCAGATCATTAACAGGGTTTAGGGTTTAGGGTTTAGGATTTAGGGTTTAGGGTTTCGGGTTTAGGGCACCAAATTTACCAGCCATGAGCAGCCCTTCGCTTCAGATTCGTTGGATCGGGGCATCAAGTCTTCGCGTTTTACAGGGTTGCTGCCTGCGCTTCAAAAAAAATGCCGACCCACGCGACCCCCCGACCTTCTCCATTTCCTGAGATCCAAACGGCCTGGCGGCGCCACGAAGCCTGCAAGATCTCGAAGCAACTCAGAAGGAGGCCAGCGAGGGGGGGGGGGGAGGACTAAACCTTCGCTCTGTCTAGCGGAGAGGTCTCGTGCCCATGTCCATCCCAACAATGTGCTTAAGAACCCCCTGACAGCTTCAAATTGGAATTATATCATAGTTGGGCAGTGACATTAATCAATGTTGGCGTATTGCGCCAAACCTGGGTTGAATTTGCTTCCCACTTCCCAGCCTGAGTCCCATGCCTGACAAAGAGGCGCGCAGAGCTGCGAGCCTGCGTGCGATTGCAGCGTGAGTTTCGGGGCCACGCTGTGCGCCGGAGCCTGCGGCCAAGCTGAGAGCAGGGCAGTCAAGCTACTACTACCATCGTGTTTATTAGTAGAACTATTGAGTTATTATTGCAAGTCTTATTTGCGCTGTTAACCTGCTAGGGTTTAGGCAGAATATCTCAGCCCTTGTGGTTTTGAAGAAAGCATTCCGACTGCCGTGGTTGGGTCCAGGGCTAGCTGGGAGGTCTTGAGGTTAAGTAATGAGTACCCACTTCATTGCAACCATGATTGTCAGAAAAATAATAGTAGTAACGTAGTAAAAACTAGTAATCATTATTTCCCGACTTTGCCGCAACGTGACCTCGACCGAGTGACTTTGCATGCAGCTCTGCCTTAGCCTGTGACCTACTAATCATCGATGTATACTCATGTTGTTGCTCCGGCTTTCCTTGTCCTCTAGGAAAGTTTCGCGGAGAGGGGTAAGTACAGATCCCCGGCATGAGTTGGATAGTGCTGTTTGTTGTGGCAGACCTCTCTCCGTTCAGAGATGAGGAAGGCTTGCCACTCTGGATGGAAGATGCATCGCCTGTCTTCGCCTGTTCGCAGATGAATATATTGATCCCCCGAAACTCTAAACCCTAAACCCTAAACCCTAAACCCTAAACCCTAAACCCTAAACCCCTAAACCCTAAACCCCTAAACCCTAAACCCTAAACCCCAAACCCTAAACCCTAAACCCCTCTTCATCTCTGAACAGATTTCTAGAAGGCACCGGGCCTGCCCTGCGGAGAAGGCAGCACGCAGCTGCTCGTGGCACCCTCGGGTTGTGATGTAAGCAGTTAGCAAGGCGTCGAAGAGCCGAGTCGTGACACATGGGTTAGGTGTTGTTAGGTTCAGAGTGTTCGGAGGAGTAGATGCCACGCTTCAGTGTGGGCACAGAAAGGAGAGGGGAAAAGCGGAGACATACCGATAAGCCCATACGCCGCTCCGATACCAGCGATGCACCGACCGAGTGTCCCGGGCGCGATCGCCGCTGGACTGGGGTGGCAAGAGATCTGCGTATCGGCGTAGGTCGGTTTTCGCCCTTCTTTGCATCCACGCTGCTCAATGCTTGAGGACCCAGGCCTGCCAGGTACTTGTGGGATGGGGAGGCTATCGCAACCAAAGGGTTCCAGGCCTCAGACCATTGAGCATACGTAGAGCGACGCTCCATGCAACGAGATGGGTTCTGACATCCTCAGCAACGCGCGTTCCGCTCGTGGGATTCCTCAACGTGCCATGCATTGGTTTGCAGCCCGCGTTGCTTGCGCGGGGTGCCTCTGCGCGCCATTGTTTTTGGTCCCGGCTCTTGTTTGCTCTCACGTCCTGCGCAAAGCGGAAACGTCATGTTTCAGATTCCGCGTGGCCGTTCATTCTTCTGCTGTTTCGCTGATGGGGCCACCAGTTGCAGCAGGTTGTACGGTGGCACGGCACTTCCAAGCTTGGGCTTCCCTCACCCATCTCAAGCTTTCGGTGTTTAGAGGGGGCTTGAGAAATACAATTGTTGTTCAAGGTTGTTACAAGATATCTGCAGATCTTTGCAGTGTATGCAGGATGTTTTCCGAAATTCTCTGGGTTCTTGGGCGCATGGTCTTTTTGCGTGCGCCTGCGTCGAACTTCCTGTGCCCAAGGCATGCAAGGGATGGCACGAATTCGACAGGCGAAGCGAGAGGCCAGAGAAGCGTTGTGCTGTTTTCTTGAGGGTTTCGGTGGTATCCACGGGCTAAGTTCGACAGTCCCAGCTGGGCCGCTAGGGGGGTTTTGGCGGCGTGGGTCTTAGTGGGAGTTAGTTGGGAGTTCTTTCGTGCAGGTGGAGCTGCTCCGAAAGGAGCTGGAGCTGCGACGGGAGGCCGCGGTCACGAAGATCCAGAGCTGCATGCGACTTTGGCAGCATTGGCTTTTCAGTGTAGTGTAGCGGCCTGCTCGCACCTGGGACGCTTATGAGGTCTTTCGCTTTTGTCTTCGGAGGTTTCGTGAAGTTTGATCTTTCTTGTTTTGTTTCACGGTCACCGTTCTTGGGCGGCAGCTCCTTTGACGGGTATGGCGTTGCACCGCAGGCTTCTCTTGCTTGGGCAGAACATTAGGCTGCCTACTGCAACTGGTTATAAGTTGCCATTCCCCTAAACCCTAAACCCTAAGCCCTAAGCCCTAAGCCCTAAGCCCTAAGCCCTAAGCCCTAAGCCCTAAGCCCTAAACCCTAAACCCTAAACCTCGTGAAAAACCTCCTGCATCCTGCCGGAAAGTTCCTGAGAAGAGCTCAGGCGTGGCATGGTCACACGGAGGTTGGTCGTCACCCCAGAGCTGCCACAAGTCGAAGCCCTCAGTATTCATGTTCTTTCATCTTCGAGAGAGTTCCCACATACCCTAAACCCTAAACCCTAAACCCTAAACCCTAAACCCTAAACCCTAAACCCTAAACCCTAAACCCTAAACCCTAAACCCCTAAACCCTAAACCCCTAAACCCTAAACCCAAACCCCAATGAGAAAGCTGCCGCCATCCTCCGTTGCACCGAGGTGCAGCCGCAAATTACTTTCCGCCGCTTGGCGGCCTGGGGCTCGGAGACCAGCACCGGAATGACTGCCGTGGCACTTCCTTTTTTCGGGTGTCGGGTTTAGGGTTTAGGGTTTCGGGTTTCGGGTTTAGGGTTTAGGGTCTCGGGTTTAGGGCTACAATGCGGCTGCAGCAGAGTTAGGGTTCAGGTTTTCGGGTTTAGGGGCAACACTGCGGGGAATGCCTGCAGCGCCACTCCCGTTTAGGGTTTCAGGTTTAGGGTTTAGGGTTTAAGGTTTCGGTTTCAGGGCTACAAGGCGGCTGCAGCAGAGCTAGGGTTCAGGGTTTCCGGTTTAGGGCCTGCAATGTGGCTAGCAGAGTTAGGGTTTAGGGGCTACAACGCGGAAAAAGCAGAGTTAGGGTTCAGGTTTTCGGGCTTAGGGCTACACTGCGGGGAATGACTCAGCAGCACTCCCTTTTTGGGTTTCGGGTTTAGGGTTTAAGGTTTCGGGTTCAGGGCTGCAATGCGGCTGCAGCAGAGCTAGGGTTTAGGGTTTCGGGTTTAGGGGCCACAATGCGGTTAAAGCAGAGGTCATCCGGATGCAGGCCTTCTTGCGTGGCGTCCTCGGGCCTCGGCCCCAGACTTCGACTGAGCCCTCGCCCCAGAAACGTCAACAAGTCTGACTCCCTATACCGTAGTTGTAAGGATTCCGTGAAAACAAGTCGAGACGTCCCCTTGATGATAGGGTAGTGATAGTATTACGGGCCCTTGTTGGGTGGCCATTGCAGCGTCTTTTGAAAAAAGGGGGACTTCTCAGTTCACTCCGAGCCCCGAGCCATGGAAGACCAAGTCAAGTCCAAATCAGGCGAGCGCGTGCTCGCATCCTCAAGCGGAACCGGGCAGCCGTCAAGGCCGGGCCTCCCTCCCCAAGGAGACCACCCCGAGCCCCCCCTTACGTACACAAACGTTCCTTTATGCTTTTTGTTGGGGGGGGGCCTCGCAACATCTCCTATCATGGCTACCTGCAAAAGAGGCCTCGTGTTAAGTGGAAACTCTGGTGCACCTTGCCCGATGCTTGGCAGGTCCCAAAGGTGTGCTTCGGCTCAAGCGTTTCTCTCTCGCGAGGTCCCTTTTCTTGCAGTTTGCATTCATGGCGCATGTCTCTCAGCTGAATCGGCCCGCCAACGCGGCGGGGCCTGTGGTCGCCATCTTCAACGTGCCGCTGATCGGCCACGTGAACCCCACCTTCGCGTTGGTGCAAGAACTCCGAAAGCGCAGCTGCAGGGTGCACTACTTCCTGCCACCCGTTGCCCCGATCCGCGACGCTGCCGTCGAGTCCGGGGCGGTCGTGGAAGGCCTTCTCCCAGAGGATCCGGCAGACTTCGAGATGGACAAGTGTTGCGTCGACGGGCTGTACCCCAAACACATTTCGGAGGAGGACCGGGCCCTTTATCCTGTCTGGAACCTCAGCACCATCCTCAAGTGTGGGGAGTACGTCCTCGAGCGTTGTCGCCAGATTGGCGTCAGGGTTGTCCTCTACGACCCCTTCGTGCCCCTGGGGATCGTCGTGGCCAGGAGGCTTGGGATCCCGTGCGCTTCCTTGGTCACGTATCCCGGCATGGGGAGCCTGAGAGACATGCTCTCCTTGATGGAGGCTGAGGGCCGGCTCGACGTGTTTGCGGAGGTCCGCAAACCGTATGGCAAAGCCATCCGGGACAAGTTTGGCGTGGACCTGTCTTGCCATCTCCTGACCCGGCGCCAGTACTTCGCGAAGACAAACTTTGTTGCCACTTGTGAGGATCTGGTCGCCGAGTTGCCGGCGCCCGGCGAGCAGAAGTGGGCCGACGAACTGCGCGCCAACTTCAGCTTCACCGCAGTCGGCTGCCTGGTTAGCAGCTCCGCGCCTCATGTCAGCACGGTGGGTGCGCTTCCAGCGCACGGTGCCGGCTCTGCCAAGAGCTTTGGCAACTCTCTGCCCACTGCAGAGCTGATGGATCACTTGGCGGAGGGTCGGAAGATCATTTATGCGTCCCTGGGCACGATGGCGCTGTTAGATCGGTGGAGTATCGACCTCGGCCGACTCAGCGGATGCAACCTGCCCCTGGGAACCACCGGCAAGGCTTTCTGCCAACACGTGTGGAAGGCTCTCTTAGCAGCCTTGGAGGAACTTGGCGACGATTACTTCTGTGTGCTACCGGTGGGCAAGCAGCCAGATGCGTTGGACTTCCTTGGCAGCAGTAAAGAAGAGATCTCCAGGCACCTGCCTTGCAATGTACTGGTCCGCGAGTGCGTGCCGCAGGTGGAGATGCTGAACCGCTTCACCTCCGTCTTCGTGTCACATGTCGGGTTTAACAGCCTCCAGGAGAGCCTCATGGCAGGTGTGCCCATCGTGGCCATCCCGCAAGCTGTGGACCAGCCTGGAAACGCCCGCAAGGTGCAAGAGCGTGGCTGGGGCCAAGCCTTCTTCAAGCCCATGAAGACATGCACAGCAGCGAATTTAGTGGAAGCCCTGCGCCTGGTGAGTGGTGGGGCCAGTTACCGGCAGGCGGTGCAGCGCGCCAGAGCCGAGCTTGCGGGAGGCGCACCGCGACTAGCCGAGCGGCTGGTGGCGATGGCGAAGGAGACGGATCAGAAGCGCGCAGACGGTAGGGCCAGTAGGGCCAGTAGGGCCGGTGGGGTTGGGGGTTTGGGTTTGTGGTTTCGGCTCTGGCTTTGCGTTTCTGGCAGGGTCTAGGGGGCGACGCGAGGGGGCCCAAGCATCGACTTGAGCACCTCGGTTCTGGTTACATTCTGTACAGGGCAGGGGCTTCTCCACACCTCGGGCAGGTGTAAAGTCTGTAAAGTGTACAGAACGTGTCCTGCAGGCTTGAACAGCCTCCACGCCCTGCCACAGGGATACTGAGGCCCAGCCGACGCACGGGAGATGGCTGGAAAATGGCAGGGCACCAGGTTCGGGGCTGGGCCCCCGCGAAAGCCTCGTATTCGCATCTCCACAGTGCCGCCCCGTATAGGCCAGTAGCAAAGCGACAGCCATCAACAGAGGAGCAAAGTTCAGGGCCGACAGCCCAATTGCAAGAGCCCTGGGCAGATCGAGAGCTTCTGGCGTGGCGCGCTGGCGAAGGCGGAGGCCATGCGGCTCAGGGCGCGGGGGCCCCGGTTTGGGGAGCCCTGCATGGCTGGCAAGGCTGCTCCTTAAAGCATGCAGTGTGTGGTGTTCAAAATAAGACTTATGGAGAACCGGAGTGGTCTTAGGCTCAGGGTTTTTTTTGGTGGGCTGTGGACTTGTTACGAGATTTTGGGGGGCTTGACAGGCTCTGAACACCACAGACTTGATAACTTTTCACCAACCCCCCACCCCCCCTTCACGCCCCCTTCACGGGCTTAGGGTTTAGGGGTTTAGGGTAAGGCGGTAGGGTTGAGGGTTTTCACGGTTCATGCTGGATGTAGAGTTTAGGGTTTAGGGTTCAGGATTTAGGGCTGAGGTGTTTAGGGTTTTCCCCTCGGTCCGGGTTAAGGCCGTCAAGGTTTCGAGTTTCTGGTTTCCCCTCTTCCCAACTGTGGCCCATGGCGGGTTTAGGTTTCAGGGCTTAGGGTTCAGGGTTTGGGATTGAGGGTTTAGCTTTGGGGTTTCCCGCTCCTTCTCGGTGGTTCGTGGTGGCTTAACTTTTGGGTTAACGGTCAGGTTTGGGGGCGAGGGTATCATGGGGGGGGGGGAGGGGATACGATGGGTTGAGCATGCGGGCGCACATAGACCCGAACACTTTGTATTCTTGGCCATCCTGAACCCTCGCTTCGGCTGAGGCTTAGGTGCGCAGGGGTTTGTGGGACTTGAAGTTTCCTGGTAGCATGTCATTCCCATAGCCGCCACCCAGGGCTGAAGCGAACCGGCTCTTGGACGCCTTGCTGGAGGGCAACATCCCTGCGTCAGGTACTCAGAAACTGCGGCGTCGTCTTTGCCTTTAGGGCTTCGGGCTGAGGGCTTAGGGTGCCCGCTGTCGGAGCGTTGTCCGGAAGAATGACAGCACTGCCGCTCAATAGTCTTACCATGTCCTTGCGTAAACCTTTGAAGTCCGGAATCAAACCCTGAAGCCTGCTAAGCTCCAAGCACGCAGGAACCCCGTTCAAAGGACAACCCCTCCCTCAGTCTGTGGACCTCATACAGTAGCGCGTCGTCTGATGAATCTAAGGGAGTCCTTGCAGTTGGGGGCTTGGGGGGGTTCATCTTTAGGATGCTTGAGGTTCAGGAAGTTTAGGAAGTTTAGTGCACAGGCGTACGGACCCAAGACGCCGCATGAGCGCGAAATGCTTGTCAAATGGTAGGCGATAGGTCACCTTCAACGCACCGTTACGCCACAAAGTCGCCAGGGTGCCGGGCTGTGGTTTTCACATGTCTTAGTTCTCTTTTAGGATCTTGGGCCGTTTGGACAGGCCCCTCCGGAAGGTTTAGGGTTTAGGGTCTATAGGGTTTAGGGTTTGGGGTTTGGGGTGTAGGGTGTAGGGTAACTCACAGCTTGGCAAAGGCTTAGGGTTGTCAGTCTGGAGCAAGCCCTCGGTACCCTAAACCCTGCACCCCAAATCCTTGGAACTCCTCGCTCCCCTTCTTGGGATTCTTCGTCCGCCGAGGGGAGATGGCACGCCACGCACCGCCGCGGGAGCCCGGGCCTGGCTTGGGAAGGTGCGGGTCCCATGGGTCCCCCAAAATGACGGGGGGCCTGAGTTGGGAGGGCTTAAGGGCAGGGCTGGAGCTTCGAGATTTTGGCAAATCGTGCTTCAGGCTCCCTTTTCCATGCTATCCGAGCCGTGTTGCAGGTGACAGCGGCGTTGGAGTGGAAAGCTCAAAACGACGTCGAGGAGGAGGACACTGTTTTTGGTTTTCACTCATGCCGGTCGTCTGGGTATCGAACCGGCCTTCCAAAGACAATGCCGAATCCTAGACTCGACCTAAAGCCCGAGGGGTAAACGCCAACTGGGGCAGGGAACAGGGCCAACGCCCGCGCAGGACAAAGTGCTGCGCTTCCGACGGCAGCTGGCTTTCACCCAGCTTCCGCAGATGCTCTTGGAGGCGCTGTACACTGTCCGTCTTTGGTGTTTTCGGTTCTCTTCTGAAATGCGAGGAGATTGAGATGCCGGAAAGCATCCTCTCCGCGGCCCTCATGGACCGTTCCGTGGCTTGGGCCCTGGTCGAAAGCGAGGTCCAGCTTCGGACCCATATTTAGAGCTGATGCTGGCAACCCCAGCGCCTGAATGCCTGCCTCACTTGTTTCCCCTAGGCCCTAGCCTTTTTGAATAACACACACCTGGCCTTCAACCAGAGTCAAAGGGGCCTCCTTGGGGCCACCTTTTGCTTACTGTCGGTTAGTAGGGAATGGGGGAATGAGGTACCCTATAGGGTATATAATCGGTATATATATAGGGGGATATCGGGTGCCTCATTCCCTCATTCCCTACTAACCAACAGTAAGTTCGAGGCTGCTCTGGGCGTGTGCAAGCGCCGGGCACGGCACCGCATCCGGGCGCTGCTGCAGACGCAGATCTGCCGACACGGCCCCGGCCTCTTTAAAGTGTCATCGACTCCGTGGATCTCCGTAGACTCCAGGGGGCTCAGGGGACTCTGGGGGTTTTCTTCTAGGGGACTCTTGGGGACTCTAGGGGGCTCCGGGGTTTTAGGGTGCGTCTTGAGGGGCTCCTCGCGGTCATCGGGCTTTGGTGATTTTGGTGGAGAGTTGGCATAGGCGGAGAGCTGGTGTTCGACAAGCAGATGTGCAAGTCCCTCTCTGTGGACCACGGCGTTGCGGCCTCAGAGCGGCAGCAGTTCATTGCAGTCAGCCTTCATTTGTTCAAAGTTCGGCTTCTTCAGTGGCTTCTCTCGGCTTAGCCGAGATCTTGAGATAGAAGGGTGAAAGACTCAACCCATCTGCACGTGCACTTAAGAAGAGCACCCTTTCACGGTCCGGAAACGATGCCGCTCAGTCGACATGTCCCCACACCAACTCTCAAGCCCAAGCCGTCCACACCCCGAGTCAGATGCCTTGCAAATGAAACCTCCCATCCGGCCCGCGATCTTCCAAACACCAATGTTCGGGTTTAGGGCTCAAGGCCCAACCCACAAGTTCCAAACCCCTCCAGGCCCATCCAAGCCCATCATCCAAGCCCCTAAAGCCCCCAAAGCCCAAAGCTCCTGCGAACTGTCCATGCCCTCGAGGTGCTGATACGGCTCACGGCGGAGGATGCCGTGCGGGAGGCGATGCGAAGAGCTGGGTTTTCAGCTAGAACAGGATTATCACGTGCTCTTCTGTCCACAGCGCTTATGTCCCATCGTCCCAGCTCCGAGCCTTTCAGCGTCAGATATTGGCTGCCAGTTCTCTCCAGCGATCGTTTGTGACTTCGTGGCGGCAGGTTGCCGAGCTCCTCCAGACTTCCTGGTCCATAGCAGCGGCGCGACGCTCTGCTGCGTGGGGGCCTCACAGGGTTGGGGATTGGGGTGATTGGGGTCATTGGGGGTATGGGTATGCGGGAACTTCCTATGACTTCCTCTGACCTAGGAGAGCTCAAGGCCCAGGAAGTGTAGGGAAATGCATGGATGGCACTTTGCAAAGGTCACCCGCGGGCGCTGCCACAGCTCTCCAGGTGCTGCAGTCAGGCCAGGATCTCTTTCTAAGCCCGGTGCAAGACTGTTTTCAAGTCCTCTGGCCTTCCCTGATGCTTCGCGGTGTGGGCAGCACGGCCGGGAAGGTGCCTTCCAGGGCCAACCGTTTAAAGGTGCTTCTTATCGTGCATGTTACTGTGCTGCACGACAGCTTCTTCAGGCCTGCACTCGCTCAAGCGGAAGCTGCAGGTGGAGCTCTACGCGACAGGCCAAAGGGCACGTGGGACAAGGCTTAAGGTTTTTGTGTGATGTTCGATGTGCTTCATCCTATCCTTACTTTGATGACCAGTGTGAGCCAGATCCCAGGCAAGGGCTTTCAGGCCTCGCTCTCCGCAACTCTAGAAATTGGGATGATTTAACCGGTGATGCTTTTCTAAACATGTAAGCCTGGCATGATGGGCCTCAGAGTCTAAAGAAGCACCAAGCAGAGGCAAAAGCACCCAGCCACAAGACTCGGCGGCTCTGGCCGCCCTTGTCGCCTCTGGAGAGGAGGCTGTGAAGAAGGCAGGGGGCTTTGAGTTGAGAGTAACCCTAAACCCTAAACCCTAAGCCCCAAACCCCAAACCCCAAACCCCAAACCCTAAACCCTAAACCCTAAACATAGCAACAAGCAACCGTTTAACAAGAAAAACCACGACCAGCTGTGTTAAGCAGGCGGCCGAGCGGGCCACCGCCGCACGCGACAAGGTCCTGAAGCCCTTGGAGGAGGACCTCACCGGGCGCTGTGCAGGGCTGGGCCCAAGTTGTGGGGACAAGCTCAGACGATTCAGACGCAGGAGCATGCAGCCCTCATGTCCGAGAGCAAGGCGGTCGCTTCCGACCTTGCTCCTGACATGATGGAATGTTGTTTACCCCCCTCCCAGATCCTGACGCCTTGAGCCCCCCTGCACGACAGCGTTCGGTGGCCCGTGTCCATTCACAGCAACTTTGGTGAGGCCGCCGCTGTGGCCCTGAAGGCTGCCGTCGAGAAAGTCCAGCCCGAGGCGGCTTGTGGGAGCTTGCGCTTTGGGCGCCTGGTAGACTGGCAGACTGTTAAAATTGAAAGACAGGTGGACGCCGTCAAGAGGAAGCATCAAGATGAGGCCAAGCAGGCGCCCGAAGCAAAGAAGACCATGCAGACCAGCTCATGTCTAAGCTCATGTGTATCTTCGAGATGGTGGGCAGGCTGAGGAGAAGCTTCGCGAAGAAAGGAAGCAGAAGCACGAGCAAACAGCCGCAGGGCAGCACTTGTTTGAAGCACCCATTCTGCCTCCGGTGTCGGAGTTGGAGTTGGCAAACCCGTGATATCTGATATCTGATGATCTCGCCAGCCCAGGTCGCGCTTCACAAGATTGCCATCAGCACACAGATTGAGAAGGCCGTTTGCGTAGCAGAAAATCTCCAAACCGTGTAGTATACGTTTCATTGCCGGACATCATGCTCCCTCCCCCCTCCCCTCCTCCATTCAAGCATCTCTGCTTATAACTGTGTCCATCACACCCCTGTCTTGGCAGGAGCGATTGGAGGCTGGCCTTGTGGACAAGAGTAGGCCGGCAAGCTTAGATAGTCCACCCAGACGCAGGCGCTTGCGGCCTGAGTCCCGCCGCATACATCTCCCCATTTTTGCCCTCGGGCTCACCCAGGCCAAAGGTTGCCTGCTACAAGAAAGTCTTCGCGAACGTGAAGGAACTCCAGCAGGAGCTCAAGGCGCCCCCCCACACTTCCCCACGCTTCCCCGCGCTTCCCCCCAAGTGGCAACCGCACAGGCTCTCGACTCAAGGGTCTCAATTCTGGGCAAGTAGTCATGGTGCCAGGATCTGGAGGTCAGCGGGACTGCCAACCGGCAAGGGGCCTAGACATTCCGAGATGTAGCAGTACACAGAAGTTGGTCACTTCGGTTCTTGGACTCTGCTCTTGTTTTCCAGGGTGGCGCAACAGCACCCCTTTGAGTTCCGAAACGGCTCTCAGGAAGAGTCAGGGCATCCTGCAGCACACGCTGCGAGCCCTGGAGCGGCCGCCTCAAAAAGCAGAAAGGGGTCAAAAATGGATAGGAGGGAGGGATATGCAGGGAGAGAGCATCTCTCGGGTGTGCAACAAGTTCCTGCGTGCTTGTGGAAGCTACGGAAGGAGCTCATGCCTGATTTCTCAGGTCCCGGGCGGCCAAGGCAGAGAGTGACGCCAAAGGGAAGGTGCTCTTCGGTGCCTGGTCCGCAGAAAGCGCAGCACGAAAGAAACAGAGAAACCTTAGGGCACGCTTGGCATGAGTCCCCCCAAACTTGAATCTGAGGTGAGGAGGAGCAAGACGTGAAGGACTTCAAACCGAGCTCTCAGGCATGGGGTAGAGTGGCCAGATGGGCCCTCAGCTAGACCCGCTTTTAAAAATCGACTGGGAGGTGCTCAAAAAGCAAGAGAAGAGCGTGGAGCAAGAGGAGCAGTTCCAAGTCCAGCTCGAGTGCAGGGCCCAGTGGGAAGTGTCCTGTCCCAAAGTGTGAGGCCAGTTCTTCGTCTGGGTTCAGCGTTAGCTCCTAACGCAATGTCCGTGTGATGAAGCTGTGTGCTTGGATTGGTATGCCGGTGTGGCCCCTCAGGTCCGAGGTGCAAAGCCTGCGCGCGGACTTAGAAGCGAAAGCCAGCCGCGAGGCTGCCGAAACGAGCATGCCGCCGAAAGCATGCCGTGGAAAGTTCAAGGTTCAAGCATGCAGAAATTCAGAAAGCCTCGGAGAGAAAGAAGCTCTCAGAAGATCTCCGATGCGAGCGCTGCAGGCCGGCAGCCTCGGCGCCCAGCTGCGCCGGGAGGCAGAGGAGGTTGGCCAGGTGCCCGCCGACCTCGAGAAGCACTGTGCCAGACTGTGGGTATTTCGGTTGGTGATGCGCCCAGACACCTTTTGCCAGGCGGCAGCATCTGTGGAACACCGCATCGCCGGCTGGAAGGAGTGGACCAACCCACTCTTCCCTCGAAGACTTAAGGGATGATTTCTAGTCTTTCGTGCTGTTCGGACCTCCCGGTCTCCCGGCGGCTTCTGCCCAACTGGCCCAACTGGCCCAAGAGTCGTCGTACCTTCGCCAGGAGCGGGCGGAGGCTGTTCGGCAGTGGCTCGCAGAGGCGACGGGGAGTTTCGGTTTTCTGGTGAGCCCAAAGCTTGTGCCCCGCTCAAGTCGGGAACAATCTCGAAAGGTGGTGCCGGTCGCAAAGTCTGCAGCGCAGATCGTGTCAGCCGCCGAGTTCATCAAGGTGGGCTGGGCTTCAGTGATTCTCACGATTATCACTGCGGGTTTCGAGAGGTGCCTCACGAAACACCTCGTCTGATCTCGCCTGCCAAATGAGTTAGCCTTGAGACTTGCGTGCGCGTGCCAGGCCTGCCAGGTGCCGCGGCCCCGGATTTTCAAGCGAACCAGCTGTGAAGATCGGTCTCTCCCACTTAAAGGAAGAACATGGGGAAGCACAGTGACGAGGGTGAATCATGGCATGGGATTAATGCTCAAGAAGGTCGCGAGTGAAAGTATGGACCTGGCACACAGACGTATGCAGCTGCTAATCGCCCAGCTTTGTCGTGATACCCCTTCCTGCCATGAGCTGCATGGTTTTAGGACAAGGGCCTCACAAACCTCTAGACCATGGCTTGTGGGAGACTGCACGCACATGAACAGGGGCGTAATGTCGAGGACAAACCCGAAACACCTTGAATTAGAGAGAGCCACGCCCCTCACCTACTTCGCATGCAGCACCAGAATCGATCTCTGGCCAACCTGGCAAAACTGACAGTGCCGAGTTCCACTACCTAGTCCACAACCCTTTCAAAAAAGAGTCTAAAAACGTGAGAGCAATGCGGAGGGACATGTACACGACATCGCAACGTGCTTGAATCAGACTGAATCAGGCCACAAGAATCACAAAACATCACGAGCAGGTCGCTCCTAAACGCCCAAAACCCTCAAAGCCATTCAGCGCCTGTAATGCCCATCATGCCCTGGATCACACTCGACACCAAGGCCCGAGCCCGCCCACACTTACGGCGCTTGCCTCCGGGCGGTGGCAAAGCAGGTGATCTCGCTGGAGGGCCAGGCCATGGGGAAAACGAGACTCAGAACATGGGAAGGAGGGGAGCTCGCCTTGCAAATGCCAACTCTGGCACCAGGATATTCCCGCAAAGTGCCCCGTGGTTCTGTGATGGGTCAATAGATGTTACGGGCTCCGGAACTTTGATATGTCTTGATACGCTGTTTGCATGCAGCTTGTCCAGGCCGAGAATGTTGCCAGAGGGGCGTCCTCGCCGCGCGAAGGCATTCGGTCTCTTTGAAGTTGCCTGCGTGTGTTCAATGTGACCAGGAAGAGTACAACAGCCTTCTTTCCGATATCTGCATGCAGTATTTCCTTTTTAAGGGTTTACAACAAAAAACAACAACATATGTGCTGACCAACTACATTAGTAGTGGAATCCACAACAAAAGTAGTGTAATCCAAGTAAAAGTAGTGTTATCCAAGTGCTGGAGCTTGAATTTATGTGCTGACCAACAACATTTGTAGTGGAATCCATGTGGCCTACACCTTTCGACAACAATATTTGAGCAAGACCACTACTAAACAACAATAAAACTACTCTCAGACAACAACAGACCACCATATTTGGTGGTACACGCCATAAATCAGTGTGGGGATGTGTGCTTGGGATTGGAAAATGGATGCGAATATATGCATCCATTTTCCAAGACTTGAAGACTCGCATTGACAGGCCTCGTGAGCTCTCGACCCTCCGATCCCTTCCGGCCCTGACAGGCGACCTGACGCAGCAACTGCAACGGCTCAAGTCGACCTTGAAGGCTCCTTCATGCGGGTTTTAGGGTTTTCGGGTTTAGGCTTTGGGGGTGGGGGGCTGAGGGCGCAGTGGCTCTTACGTGAGTTCGTTTGTAACAGAAGCGCCCGGGTTGCTGGATAAACAAGGCCCTGCCAACAGGAAGGCACTCAAGAACTGAAGGCCACCTGTTAATTGTTAATTGTTAATTGTTAATTGCTAATTGTTAATTGTTAATTGTTAATTGTTAATTGTTAATTGTTAATTGTTAATTGTTAATTGTTAATTGTTAATTGTTAATTGCTAATTGCTAATTGCTAATTGCTAATTGTTAATTGTTAATTGTTAATTGTTAATTGTTAATTGTTAATTGTTAATTGTTAATTGTTAATTGTTAATTGTTAATTGTTAATTGTTAATTGTTAATTGTTAATTGTTAATTGTTAATTGTTAATTGTTAATTGTTAATTGTTAATTGTTAATTGAAATATAGAACATTCACAGATTAGTATACGCCATTTCTTATGAAATACGCGTACCTGTACCTATTCACAGCCTAGAGCTGGTAGCAAAGGTCTGCGGCTTAGGATGCCCGATCTTTCTAATAGTGCCTCGAAGGACTTGGGATGTCGTATGCTGTGCGAGTCACTGTCACGAATCCAGGGACCCCCCCCAGCCAGGTAGCGAATCACAGACCTCGGGGTATGAGTAAGGGACGCTTTTCGTAGACTAGGGTATCATCAGTCTGGAGATCCCTTAGATTGTTGAGAGGCTTGTTTCGGTTTCAGGGTCTGTGATGTTTTGTTTTTCTAAGTTAAGGCAGCTTCTATCGTTTAGTTCCCATGAGTTTGCGGGGTTCAGGGTTTCTTTAGTTTTTAACTATCATTTGCATTTTCTAACCATGCTTCCATTTTCTCGGGATATGGGTTTCGGGTTGGGTGTTATGGGTTTTCTATCGGGTCGGCAAGCTATGGGTGAAGTATGCTATTCTTACGGGTTCATATAGCATGGGTTCTTCAGGTGGGTCTTAGTATGGGCTAGAAATGGACATGGTAGTTGCTACCTTCTTTTAGGTAGTGTACCCAAGATGGTTTCAGGGCCTGCGGAGTTAGGGTGTTTCTCTCCGAAGCCAGTTCTCACTCCGGGGGCACCACTTTGCGCCCGCTTTGTCTCGAGGCCCTTGGCGAGCTGCGGACCACCTTCCCTGACCTCCCGGATGTCCGGAGCTCGCCGAACGCGGCCAAAGGGAGGTGCCCCCTAACCTCATGTCACTCTGTTGCTCCGGTTTGTGGAGAGTTCGTGTTGCTGCGCTGCCGCTCATTTTGCATTGGGACGTGCTGGGGAGAGAGCAGCGATGTGTTTTTCTTTTCTAGATCATCTCCTTAGTGAGCATGCCTGCTGCTCTTCGAGCCAGTGACCCCCAAACCTTCAAGAAGTCAAGGCTGTCTGCCTGCCAGGAGGCGGCTATACGGCAGGGAGGAAGAGGAGGAGGACGATGCAGAGGCTCTTAGCAGCTCAAATCTTACTAGCTGCTGGCTTGTGGTACTCAGCAGTCAGAGAACATGAGGCCATAGTTGGCGATGCACATGCTCCAAAGACCGCTACGCCGATGGCACATAAAGGGTTCTGTTGGGCATCTCCTGGGTGGCACTCGTTTTTAGAAAGCTGAAAGATGCTCCCTGGAATCCGTGTGCTTGTGAGAGTGGTTTCCAACATCGCGCCCAGCAGGCAAAGCCCGGCAGTGGCAATGGATCGAGGAGCAATTGGGAGGGATGTGGGTTTCATGATCCCAGCCGCCCCAGCCTCTTGCCTCTACGTCCTCTTCCTGTCCCTAGCAGGAGGCCTTCCACTAACGGCCCTCCGCCTCTGCCGCTCTCCGCAGCTGCGGAGGGTGGTGACGAGGAGACGGACACTCCGCGGGAGGACTGGCTAGGGAAGCTATAGATCCTGGAATTTGGAGGGGCTGATGTTGACATGTGTTGACCCCATTGCCCGCCATTCTAAATGGTCAACATGTGTGTGCGTGGGTGGGTGTGACCAAGCTGCACATGTTTCGGAGCCAAGCTAGGCAGTGATCCAGACGAGTCCCAGCTGATCAGCTCAGACTTCCTTCAGACTGGGAGAACAGCCCGAGGTTTACGAGGAGACTGGGACAGAAGCCCGAAGTTAGGAAGGAGCAGCCGCATGGCTAGCCTATCTGCCAGAAACATGGACCCTGCAGGCCAGAAGATCGTCATGTTGGGTTCACATTTCTTGTGGTTGTTGGGTAACCCAAATAAATAGCCCTATCACTCAAAGTTCATCTGAAGAGACTGAGCCCTGCCATGGCTCCCTCCAGTGAGCTGCGGCTTCGCGTGCTCGAGGCCTGGGCTTCAAGAGATCCTGGAACGCGTGGTAAGACGGACCACCTTCCGGCTTCTATCCAGGTAGATTCCGTAAGTGTACGTAGTTGGGCGGATATGCTCGTACATGGCCCTGTCCACTGTGGACGGCGCATGTAAGGGTTCTGAGGTCAACCGACTGCGCCTGCGAGTGGCCGAGCAGGGTGATCCCGTCCCTTGGCCTGAAGCTTTCGCACAGCAGCAGGGTTGGGGTGCACGAATCTGAATGGCCATCGAGCTTCAGGCCAACCCACTAGTGCTGCTCATCCATGGCTGGCCAGAATGCTGGCCGCTCGCTTTGCAGACAAGAGCGCTTGGCCTTCTGGGAGTTTTGGAGGGGTCTCTCAGCTTCGTCGACAGGTTCTCGTGGCGCTGGCAACTTCCCGCACTAGCGAAGGCGCACGAGCCTTTTCAGACTCGGGTTTTGTGCTCGGAGATAGGGGGGAGCTTTCCTCGGACGTTTGCTGCTCGAAAGGGGGGTTGTTATGCCTTCCTGCACGGACAGGCGGGGTATTATGCGGTGGCGCCGGACATGCCGGGCTATGGCGGTTCAGACTCTCCCAAAGAGGTGCTCAGATGCAGCTACTCCAAGTGAGCGCAGCGGGCAGAAAGCCCCTTACTCAGGTCGCCCGCTATGACTCCAAACAGATTGGCCAGGAGACTTGGCAGCGGCTTGGACAGGGATGCGATCCATCTCAAAAGAAAGGAGGCCCATGAACATCACACTACATCATACTGCTGCCGAGGACATGCTGGCACTTCTAGAGGCTTTGGGCAAGCCCTGCTATGCCCTGGTTGGCCATGACTGGGGTGCCCTTCACGTATGGAGCCCTGGCAAAAACCTACTGTGTCTAAGTGCACAGACAAATTTTCGAAGTCAGGAGTACTTGCTACTGATGCAGACTGACACACCCCCGCCCTCCCCCTCCCAGGCTCCTGGGCAGTATGCATCCGGAAGCCTTTCCCCGGCTGCTTGGCGGCATCGGGGATTGGGTGGGAGGAATGTCTGGAGAGCTATGGTTGCTCCATGGTGCAGGCTTTGTGCCATGAGCGTGCCGCCGAACCTCCTCCTGTCCAAGCGACCTCCGGTAGCGAACCTTACTTCCATGCACGGTGACTACTTCAACTACATTGCCTATCACAATGAGTACAAGCGCTACGGAGAAACCTGGCCGGTCGACGATCCCACTGCCGTCTCGGGTCCCGCAGATCAAGAATACGACTCCGATCCGGAAAACTTCTTGCTTCGCTGCTACCTGTCTGGGGCTTGGGGAACATCCCAGGTGAAGGCCATCCCCTTCGAGGCACTGGAGCCTAAGAAAGACTGCAGGGTCAAGAGCATCAGCAGATGAGGCGAAGTATGCCTAAGTAGCCCCCAAAATTAGCCCGTGTAACCAATACGAGGATCCCTAGTAAGGATCCCTCCCGTCCTGCGCTGTTTGCAGGCCGGCCGTAACAAGGATCCGAAGCGTGCCAGCGGTGGATTCCTGGATCGGCTTCCGCAGCCGCGCCCTGGGGCAGCGTGGCCTGCAGCGCAAGTCCTCGCCGGGGCTTTGTTGGGGTTCAGGTGGGTTCGTTTCTTCTCGTTCTTTCTGGCTTAGGGTTGACAGGTCGGCGTACACGGGCGACATTTTGTTGCACATTGAGCCGAGGGTGAACTGAGAGTTTCGCCATATTTCGCCCCAGGCTCGTGTACATGCGGGGGGCGCTGGCATAGTGCTCACCTGTGCTCACCTCATGTCCCTCTTACTCGACTCATGAGCGCGAAGCTGAGAAGATGCGCGAAGTCTCTGAGGCACCTCTGCCCTCATGGCTTCCTCGTCCGGCCCTTGATCGCTTCGTCGACGAGTTCCGCAAGTCGGGCTCCTCATCCAATCCTTCCAGTTGCTACAAACATGTTGAGTTGTTTTGTGTCATTATGTAGTTGAGTAGTGTTGCTGGGTGGGTATGTGCAGCCTATGAATCTTAACATCCCGAGCTCAGGATTTCGTGGAGGGGTCAACTACTATCGCTGCCTAGATCGGAGCTGGACACAAGCGCAGGAGTCTTTGAAGAAAACCGGGAGAAAGGTCCTGTGCCTCGGCTGCTAACCTCAAGCACAACTGGGGGCGGGTGCGATATGCTGCGATATGCAGTGATGGTGGGAGCCGAGGCAACCCCTGCTGTTTATCGCGGGGGAACTGGATATGGTCATCGAAACGAACGGTGGTATGGAAGGTTCGACGGCTGCGCTTCGACGGGCATGTGCCGACCTGCGCGGGGTCGTGTACATTCCGGACTGCGGCCACTGGAACACCCAGGAGAAGCCGCACGAGACCAATGCCGCATTGCTCGGGTTCTTGGCTGCGACGAAGGACTTGAGCCCAGGCCGCCAGCTGCTGAGTAGAGCGGTTGCATTCGCTGTTGCACATGTCTGCTCGTTCACATCGGCCTGCCTGTGTCACTGTGTCGTGCAAAGCCAGGTGCGACGAGCCGGCTCTGAGTCAAGCGACTTCCATGCGCCAAAATGGCGCTTTCGCTCACACTCAGCAGGGCATTGGAAGTTTGTTGCCGAACTTGTCGGCTCGATTGGGCAGTCGCTTGAAAGAGCCGGGGCCAACGTCACATGAATGGGCACTTAACCCTTGTCAATCATTCCTTGTCCAAGGTCACCGAAGCGAGCGCGGCACAGATGTAACACAAAGCGACACAAGGCGTGGTGTCAAGACAATCTTGGTCGCTTTGCAGGACTCAGCCCCGGTGGCGAGTTTTGGGCTCGGGCCCCCGCCCAGCCGACCGCCTCCGAGGCAGTGCCTCTCGGGCTTGTGCTCGTTTGCTCCCTCTCTCTTGCTCTCTCCCTCCCTCTCGCTTCTTCAACGTTCGGCTTTTACTTTGTTTCCATCTGTTTGAGAATGTGGTGAGAAGGCTCCAGAGCGGTTCTATCGGTTCCATTGTGCTGAAGTTTCTGGGGTCTGTGACGCTGTGTGCTGTGGTCCGAGTCATGTAAGGACGAATGCTTATAAAACCGCAGTGTTAACCTTAGCTTCTCCGAGTTGGCCTTTCGCGTGTCGAACCTGCCAACCCGGCCCGAACCCAGAAGTCCCTTGAGTCCTTGCTAACTCGCGCCCTAGATGCAGGCAGGGGGCCGCTGCAGAAGGTGGCTTCAACCTCAGCAGCCCCTGGGCTGCAAAGCATGATGCAAAGCTGTGCTCCAGTCCATGGACGGCCGACATCACAAAGAACACAGAAAGCGCAGGAAGCACAGAAAGCACAGAAAGCACCCTAAGTCAAAAGATTGCAAAATGCGAGATGCGACCTCCACGCTGGCGGAGCTGGGACAGGGCCTGTCGGCTCTGTCCTCCACGCCTGGAGCCTCAGTGAGGCAGTTTTCCATTGAGAATCGGGTGCTGGGCAGCTTCCAGTCGATGCTATCTGGTCCATGCTTTCGAGAGTTGCGGGGCTCCGTAGGATCTCCGCTTGCAGCTTGATCACGTCACGTTAGGTGTCTTGACCCACCCCAGGCATTCGACCCCGGTTGAGCAATCTCAGCTGGGCCACACAGGTAACTAGTATATAGTCAACACCCGGCAAGCCGCGCACTCCAACACCTCAGACTAGATTAGCTTGACTTTGCCTCACCCCCACCCCCCAGCCCCTCCCCGCCCCTCCCACATCAATGTCGGAGCGCTGCCGAGCTGCGGTGGCCCAACTGGCAGAACAGCTGCCGGATGGACGGCTGCGCATCTGCATCCTCGGGGGAACCTCCATCCAGAGGCGATGGTCGAAGTCAAAGCCAACCCCACTTGCATCCCCAAAGCCTTTTCGTTTCTGCCTCTTGCCAGGAAGGAAAGCGAAGAGCTTGCGGGCAAGATCGCACAGGGCCTGTCCTCCCAACTGGCTGGGCGGGCTTTTGTATTCACAGAAGGACCGGCCTGGGTATGAAAGCATGGAAGCTATTGAGAATCTTAGGAAGCCAGCAAGCCATGTTTGGACATGTTGGATCCCCAAGTTGACCTGCCATGAGCCGTATGCCTGAAGGCATGCCGGGCATCCAGCAGGCCTTTGCACGGCACTGCAGCGATTCCATGCTGCACAACGTGGTGCCCGAGGGCCAGGCTTTGGGGCTTCTTGCGTCATGGTAGGGAGTACTGGCAGCCAACTTTCGAAGCGCAGGCGTGCAGTTGGCCTGGAACCGAGCTGCAGGCGGGCCAGAGCATCTCCGAGCGAAAGGAGTGGCATGGCATCAGTGCCTCAAAATTTCACACAGAAGCCCTTTGCGCCTTTTCGCAGAGGAGATCTTCAGCCTGCTCGGCGATGTCTACGTGGTGCTCGAAGGCGGTGCAGGCGTGGCCAAGCAGGCCCGCTTGGCCTCACGCCGCGGCGCCTGCGTGCTCCCCGTGACACGGACGGGCGGCGCCAGCTCGGGGCTCTTCCAGTTTCCCAGAAAGGCCTTGGAGAAGCCGGACTTTGCAGAGCAGGGGCACTGGGATGCCCTCAGCGCAGAGGTGCCCATAGCCACGACGGCTGAGGCCGTAGTGGCCATGGTCGAGGCTGTTTGCCAACTTCCAGGTGGCTGCGGGCGGAGTCTGCAGGAACAACCTGACAGCGACCCCGAACTCGACGACCTTGTAAGTCCCATGAGTCCTGAAGCTTGGCTCAGAGAACTGCTTTTCCCGCCTGCATGGCACATGGCACTTGCACTTGCAGCATGATCAGTCGGTTACTTCGTCTTTGGTGAGTTGCAGTGATGAGGACTCCTCCAAGCCCCTCCTTGACGATGTGGGGCAAAGAGAGCGGTCCTTCGAAGGCTCCAAAGACAAGAGCCAGGCCACCGAATCGGAAGGGGGTGGGAGATGTGAGGAGATGTGAGGAGAGGCCTGAGAGAGGAGAGAGAGGGCCCAGGACGGAAGAGTGAAGGGTGTGCCCTCCAGGACACCGTCCTTGCCCAGGGGCTTTCGGAGGAGGAGCTGGGCGCTGTGCGGGCGATTCTGGGCCTCCAGAGAGGCCCTTTTACGGAAGTTGCAAAAGCGCGGAAGTTTCACTTGTTTCCACTCGCAAAGATTGAAACGGGAACTTCGGAGTGCCCCATGGAGTGAAGGCTCCTCGAGCTCGGCGCCAAGCACTCACGAGAGCCCGCCCAAAGCAGTGCCATGGCCGCAAGAGGGCATGCAAGGGCTGGACTTATTGATACTTCCGGCATGCGATAGCACCGGAGAACTGTTCTGTAAGGAGGCGGCGCCTCTGGGGCCGAAGTCCTCCACACCCATGCCCTTCCTCCAGAGGCTCTGGTTTTTTTCATTCAGGGACCTCATGGTGATTTCTTCGAAAGCCCCGTGGACAAGCCTGAGGGTGCCCACTCATTTCTTATCCTGGGAGTTCTTCCGCAGCGTTGATGCCCTGCAACGTGTACACCAGGCCGGTCATGCGTCACACGGTGGAGACACCCGTGCCTGGTGTCAGGACCCGGCTTCAGGCATTTTGGGGTTCACGGCAGTTTCATGTGAGCAGGCTCTGACCAGAAGTCGTTTTAGATGTCTTTGCAGGCAAAGAGCTCGGGGATGAGGTCTGGTGCCGGCTAAAGCCATAGCTACCCTCAGCACTGAAAGGAAGAGCCCCCAACAAGTTGACATGTTGCATGCTTTCTTCAAGCTACAGACTGCTGGCACTCTGAATGGTAAGAAGCTCCAGTCGATGGAGTTCACGTTTGGAGTTTTTCCGTGAGCGCGGGCTTTGCTTGTACAGGGGCCCTCGCTAGCGGTGTACAGGCATCATGCCGCGAGCAAAAGGAAAGATGAAGTCGTCCATCAAGCTGGGAGCTCGCGTCGAAAAGGATGCGAAAGGTGCATCTGGGGAGCGGGTGCAAGCGCAAACCTTGGACTTCCGGTCGGCGGCCGCGATTCCGGAGTTCACATTGGCAGATCCACTGGCGCATGCAACCGGAAAGAGGGTTGCCACAAACAGTGGGATGAAGACCACCTTTGCTGCAGAGTCTTCGTTGAACGTTGCTCGACGCATCAAGACGGCTTGTGTACCCCTGGGTTGCAAGGTCGAGGATGATGCCGCGGTCGCCGAAGAACTTTCCATCACAATGGATCTCTCCTCGCGCAGCAGGCATTTGATGCCCCGTCGGCCGGCCTGGTCATACCAGATCAGCAGCGGCCGCCTGCATCACCGCGAGGCTCAAACCTTCAGGAAGTGGCTCGATGACGTCCAGGACATGATTCAGAAAAGAGGAGGCTATCCACCGGCCTACGAGACCAATCTGCAGGTGTGGCGCCAGCTCTGGCGAGTTTTAGAGCGGTGCCATGTAGCGGTGGCAGTGCTGGATGCGCGACACCCGCTGCTCCATCTGCCGCCTGCGCTGGTCTATCACGTCAGTCGAACCTTGCGCAAGCCGTTGGTCGTTGTCATGAACAAGCTGGATGCGGTTGGGCCAGAGAATGCGGAGAGATGGGCGAAGGCCCTCTCGGGCGTTCCTGGAATATCTGCAATCACAGGCTTCTCGAAGGAAGAACTGCATGAGAGCAAATTCAAAGACCTGCAATTCGGCAGAAATGCTCTGATCAAAGCGTGCCACAAGGCCTATGCCGACCACCTTGCTGCGAATCCCGCCGCCGGACACGCCGAAGCTGCGCCGAGTGCTGAGGCAACCTCCGACCCACCGGCAGCAGCATCGGCTGAGGAGACTGACTTCTCAGCTGCGTCGAGCTTCAGCGGAGTACGCCGCGGGTTCTTCTTCGGCACAGGAAGCCAAGGAACTGGCTACTATCGAGATGCACAGGCGACGCTGCCTTCCAGGAGCTACAGTCCACCACAGGTCCAGCCCCCACCGGCCACTCCGGAAGATCTGGAGATTCCGGAGGGCAGCATCATGCTGGGCTTGGTTGGCCACCCGAATGTTGGTAAGTCTTCCATGGTCAACAGCCTCATGGGTGGCAAGGTGGTCAGTGTCAAAGCCACACCTGGCCACACGAAAACATTGCAAACTCTGAAGCTGGACGAGACGACGTGCCTTTGTGACAGTCCCGGTGTGGTCTTCCCACGCCTGGAGGTCCCACGAGAGGCACAGATCGTCGGCATGCTGATGCCCTTGGCGCAAGTGCGCGAGCCTTTCTCGGCTATCCGTTGGGTCATGGAACGGTCGCTGCGGCCACTTCCAGAACACCTGGGCCTCAAACCAGTTCCCTTGAAGCGCGTGTGGGAGCTGCAGGAGCTTGGGCTGGAAACCTTGCAGCTGGACTTGGTGGATGCGGAGCAGGAGAACGACATCGTGCCCTGGTCTCCGATGCTCCTGTGCGCCCAGATGGCCGCGCAGCGCGGGTTCATGCACGGGGGCCGGCCCGACTGCATCAAGGCCGGGACCGAGATTCTGGAGCGCGTGCTACAAGGTCGCGTCCCGTACTGCGTGCCGCCGCCACTGGGAGAGGTTCCCGCAACACCCCACGATGACAGCGAGAGTGACAGCGACTATGCCTGCGACGACGACTTTGAAAGTGAGGAGGAGGAAGAAGAGATTGGAGACCGGGATTTGTTGGAGCTTTACGGCCTCGAAGCTCGAGGCATTGGCCGCAGCAGCCAAGCTTCCATCAAGAGGTTCCGGCGCCGCCAAAAGCTAGCGGAGATCGCTGGTGAACCTGATCCTGCACGGGGTTTGCGGCCTTATGCCGGCCGGTTAAAGGAAGTTCAGGCAGAGTGAGCTGACTTCTCAGCGAAGATGCGCCTGGAAGCAACAAGTGGGTTTTGCACGGCATTTGTTTTTCGGTTGTCGGGTGTTTTTCTTTCGTGTTTCTTCGGCTTTGCCTTTTACGCTTCAGCCAGAGAGGGGCAGCCTTTTTGTTAGGCCGGGCTTGATTTGGTCCTGGGTCGAAGCTCTCAAATCCCACTCTGCGAGGAGCTCGGCTTGCTTCCGCCGAAGGATGGTTCGGGACGCATGGAACATGCAGGAGCGCCCAAAAGGGCCCAACATGGCTACCGGAGGGCAGGGCATGGAAGATGGTGTTGCAAAGCAGATATCCTCAGGAGCTGCTTTTAGGGTCCCAAGTGCTCTGAGACCTGTTGCCTTCAAGACGAAAGCCCAAGTGGTGGCGGAACTGTTGTTTTGAGGAGATTCTCTTGGCTTGGGCCATCTCGCGTCATCCGGGCCGGCGGGCACGGCAACTTGCCCACGAGTTAGTTTTTCAGCTTGGTTCTGGGAGTTGTTTCCTTTGTGGACAACTGCCCGGACTTGCCCTCCTCTTTTCCAAAGCTAGCGGCGATCTGTTTGACGGCAAGGGGAAATCCTCGAGAGCTCACGCAGCGCAGCCGCGGCGCCACTAATCACCAATATCTCTAGCGGCCCCAACATCGGAACATACGGGCATAGTGTGTGTGACGCTAAACCTTACAGGCCTCTGAAGCCGGGTGCGAATCCGAAGCCTATCGAGCCTCAGAGCCCAAACCGCACAACAGAAAGTTCTTAAAGCTGTCGGGCCGGGGCCTGACCAGGGCCACCGAGGCATCTTGGCGATTCACAGGATCGGGGTTCTGCACCTCCGACCGTTTGGGTCTCAACAGATCTGTAGGTGGATAGAGGGTCGTCCGTAAAGGTCAGCTGACTACGAGAGGTTCCTGTAAGGGGCTCCATACGCGGTTGTTCCTAAAGGAGGTCTGGGGGGTCCGTAGGCCGGGGTTAGCAGGTTTGTATTCGAAAACCATAGGATCCATTTGTGGTCCACACGCCCACAAGGGACGAGCTAGCAGCCACAGGGAATGTCAAAGAGCAGATCCTGGGTCATGTGCACCATTCGTGTGATCTGACATTCACAGGCGAGTCGAGGCATGCGGTTGCAAGTAGGGTCTACGAAAAAGGTGTTTAGAGGAGGCAAAAACCCCCAATCTGTTGGGCTGGTGGCGGGTTGCCAGAAAAAATCACAGGACCAAGGAGTTGGCTTGTTCTTGACCCCGAGGGCCTTAGGCCTGGGGCCTCGGATAGATGAAAGAGGTTCTTTTTTTTTTTTTTTTGTATGAAGTCCTGCACTGCAAGGCAGCGCCATGAACTGCCCACTCCACTGGCAGACGAGACGGACAGAAAGCATACAGAATGGGACCTCCAGAGAGGGCTTGGTCAAGTGATGGTCTGTTTTGTATGGCGAGAGAGGTTTGCTGAGTTTGCCGCAGTTTCTGGAGTGGAGCTTTGTCATCCTTTGTCGAGGAGTTCCGCTGGTATTTCAACCTTCTCTTCCCGTCCTTGGAGATCGATCTCTGGGAAACTCGAGATGCCGAAGACGTGGATGCAGCGGTGGAGTGCCGAACTCAGGAGAACATCGAGGTGTCAGCACCATTAAGCACCGTTGTTAGAGCTGTGCTCCCTTCGACCTTCTACTTGCGAGGGATTCAGCGGCGCGGCAGCTGCAGCTGGCTCTGAGATCAGCTGATCGTGATGGGGATGGCTGCGTAACCGTCCGCAGCTCAAAACATCCTAAGCCTCCTCAAGCCCCCCAAGACACCTGAACTTCCAGCTTGAACTGTCAGCATGAGTCAAAGACTCTTTCTCGACCTCCAAGTGGATTCTGAGCTGGCCAAAGATTTGGCAAGCTCAGGTTGAGGAGCTCCACTACGGGCTCCGCTGCCTCCACGGCTACCGGAGCCTTATGCAGGATGCTGCAAGGCTGCTGGCCTCCATGCCAGCTGCCAGGCTTGAAGGAGAGCCGAGAATCACGGCTGTGAGGTCTGCCTGAGTATGTTGTTTTGCTTATGTTCATATTAACATACTATCATAGTATTTTGGTATTTTGTATTTTTTAGTATTTTAGTATTTTCTTGTGTTGCTATTTCTACTTTATAATTCGCATATTGCTATATTGTTCTAGTACTCTATTATTCGTGTGTGAACGCATGTGCGGCATGGACTCAGGTCACCTCCAACCCACGGGAGCTCCAGGCGCTGCTCGATTCCCTGAACGACAACCTGCCGGTCCATGCCGCAGAGGTGCTCAGGTGGATTACATGACCCCCCGAATATTCACCCAAACTACTACAGCCCTTATTGAAAGGAGGGGTACAAACCTATTTTCAGACCCAAACTACTACAATCCATGGATTTCTAGGAGGGGCACAAGATTATTTTCGGAACCCGCACCCCAACATGGGGTGTCAACCTTGTGCTCGAAGAGACGACGTGGGAGCTGCGATGTTTAGTTGGTGGCATGGACCGGGGATTTGTTATAGCTGAATGGCTCTTGCCTTTCGCCCTCATGTAAGGCGATTTTCTCGTTTCGTAGTGCAAAGCATTGATTGGCAAAATACGGTCGAGACGGAGCAGGAGTTCGTGGAGAACACAGGGTTTCGGCGCCCGAATGTGTTGGATTCCACACTTGTGCCAGCCGACAGCTTGGGTTCCGGAGCATCGCCTGCCGGACACTTCTGCACCATCGGCAGTACCCCTTACTGCCTTTTCTTGCGTTCCAGGTCTTGGCGGGCCATCATGGACCCATGGACCTTCGTAGACTCTTTGCGCTCAGCACGTCGTGCACGTGCTTCTTGCAAGGACTTCTTCCTCCCTGCCGGCTTGTTTTGCACAGCGCCCTTCCTGGCGCTGTGCAAAACAAGCCGTTGCTGGGGGTCGTTGTGGGGTTGCGAGCGCTGAGCAGAAGGAGTCTACGAAGGTCTGTGAAGAGGTGGCGGTGGTCTGCCTAGACTAGACCTTGAACGCAAGGAGAAGCAACAACACAGCAACCAGGTCCTCCCAGCAAGGGTTCAGGCTGTGCGAGTATCTCGGTAGCATGGCTTGAGGATGTGAGAAGCTCTTGGCTTTCATGAAAAATGTTGGGTTTATGGTTTGGAGTTTAGGGCTGAGGAGTGCCCAAAACCCTGCAACCGAAACTCTCGAAACTCTCCCGACAGCTTCCCCCTGTTCACGGTACAACGAAAAAGCCCTAAACCCCAAACCCTTTACACCCTGAATCCTATAACCCTATCAACTCGATAACCCTATAAACCATGTAAATCCTAACCCTCAACCGTAAACCTCTGGAAGTAGTTCCGCTTTGGCTTTCGGATTTAGGCCTGAGGGTTTAGGGCATAAGCTTTGGGGTTAGGTTTCGGGGATTTAGGGCTTTCGGGGTCGCGTGAAGCTGCCATCCTACTTGCCCGAAAGTCTCTTCCGCCAAGTTCGTGCCTTTCACATCTCAGCCCGCAAGAGGCGCAGCTGGTGCTGCGAGAGGCGAAGCTGGTGCGACCGGTCTGCAGTGTGAACTTCAGTAGTGGAAGGGAGAGAAGGGGGCAACTGGCACCACCAAGACTGGAGAGGTCTTTGCAGGGTCCCAGAGTGTCAGAGTGTGCTTTGCCCTGTTCCTTGGGTGGCACGCTGAAGAGCCCAGGAGAGGCGAGGGCGTCCGAGCCTCTCAATCCTGCTCACGGGAAGAGTTGCTTCCCAGCTGCGCTATCTCGAGCTGCAACGGGTTATGTCCCCTCAAGGTAAGATAGACCCCACAAGAGAAGAAAGATCTAGTTGTGCAGCACGCCCCCGTCAACAACACAGCAGTGGGCAGTTGGGATACCCAAACGCCGAACCCTGGGCCCTTTTTGGCTGTTCCCGAGGTTGTGGGCCTTAGGCTGCTGGTATGCGAATGTCCAGCGGGAGGACCTCAGTTCGGGTTTTGCTATTCCGTCTTGTCGCTCGTCGAGTGGAAACTTTGCAGACTTCTCCCATTTCAGCTTTGATTCTGCAAGGTAGGCCTCCCGCTCAAACCGTGCATCCTCGTGCCCCTCGTGCCTGTACGTGAGGACACGCAATGGCGCGATGTCCTCATTGCTGCTTTTCGCCGGTGGATTCCCTCAGACGAGGCTTCCGGGGGCCAATTGCAGGTTTCTTCAGCTGGTGGGGGTGGGTTGATGCGCGCTGCTGTTAGCCTGGAGGAGCACCACGGATACATACTCCACGCAACCTTGCTGAACTCTCCGTTGCAGTCGTCGGAGGGCACCTGCCCAGCATGCCCTTGGGGACTTTGCTCAGCTGCTTAACTCGAATCTGAGGAGCTGGCTCGCATGACCATGGATCTGCCCAGAACGCTGCCGATGCCCAGCCGCTTAGGGAGCCAGCCACGGAAGGACTCCGGGGCTCCGACTCAGGGCTTCTTAAGCCTTTCGAGATTGAAGCGAGGAATCAGGTGCCCACAGCACCATTGTTGCAAGACCAAGGGGGTTGTGCATATTTGCATAAAACAGAAGATGAAGAAAACAAGCAGGCAAAGAGAGCTGGGATGCTGCTCCCAGGAGACGTCCACCAGCCGCGCGAGCCAAGCATGCATTCTTCTGCTGGCTGTGGTGGCCCGCACGAAGTTCAGGGGATGATAGGGATAAGGACGTACCATGAAGAAGTTATGCAGGGTTAACGGGCCACTCCAACTTTAGGCCGTGATTCCACGCCTCTTCTCATTGCCAAGGTTCTTCACATCGTGTACTTCTTGCTGCTCATCTTTCCCTCGGCCTTCTTCCTGACGATGATCTTGCTGGGTGACCTGGGCAGAACTTCACGGGGAGGGTGTTTGAGCAAATTGCGCAACTTGCCCTGACCATAGCAGCCCTCAGCCCTGCCAGGAAGCGAGCACGGCGACGACCGTTGCCCCTTCGACCTGGACGGGTTGCTTGTGTGCCTTGGGGTGCATGTTAGGCTCCGAGGCATGAGGCCGCATATATCTGCTTCTGCAACATATGCCCGCGTGCATAGTCGACGATCCCTATTCGGAAAGCTTGCCCCGTCAAGACCAGAATGTGGAGTGTGAAGAGTGAAGACGTAGCCGTATCCGTACTAGGGAACACTGAAGCCTCCAACACTTCAAGCTCATCGAAACTAGGGGCACCCTACAGGACGTAGTTTGCCACAGTCTCCACCATGTTGTCGCAGTGGTTGCAGGTGGTTTGGCGCAGTCGGGCTGGCAGTTCTGGCGGTGGACTGTGCAAACGATGGCTGCTCTGATCAGGAACTTTGGAAACTGGACCTCGCGTTTCGTTGAGATGAACATACATTCTGTGTCTCTGTGCGTGGGTGTGTGTCTCGCTCTCAGTCGCTCTCTCTGCGTGTCTTTGTTTTTGGGTGTGGGGTGCCAGTTGAGTTGAGTGTCCAGAGGTCCCATGAACGCATGATACTAACGCTTTCATGCTTGGTGCGGGTCGGCAAGTGCGGCCTAGCTTGAGCGGGTGAGGGGTGCAAGTGTAGTCTGGAGGTGATATATGAATGCAGACGATGAAGGACGGGGATTTTATGGCTGGCGTTGACGGCACTTGCTATGTCAGTCATCATCGTGCCCTCACTCAGAGCCAAGGCAATATCGGCATCACAGTGATCGCCACCTGTTTGAAAGCCTTGTTGCTCCTGACGCCCTGCCTTGGCATGTTCTGGACCGCGGTCGGGATTTGCAAGGGCATGGCAGGCACGTGAAGCTTTGCTTAGACCAACTTGCATATGACAGAGCAGTCTTCCGTGGCAGATCCGGGCACCCTGTTCCTTCGAACTGCCCGTGTGCTAGGACCCACGCATTGGAGCGCAGCGATGCCGACATTTGCGGGCCCTATGTGCTCCTAGACGCGGAGATGAATCGCATTGTCGGTGGAAGTTCAAGTTCCATACCTTGCTTTTTTGCTACTACGTGCGACGGGCAAGCAGACAACTGAGTCCTTGCAGAGCCCGCCCCCCTACAGCCAACCTTGTTATCCTTGTTGCACTTTCGCCAATGAAGCTCTGACTCTTGCACTCACCGGGGCCAGCTACGGCTATCGATTGCGACTGTGGTGACGACCAACGAGTGCTATTGCGGCTGCCGCTGTACTACTGCTTCTATCGCTACTGCTACTGAAAACCACCACTACTACCACTACCACTACCCACAACCCTTTTGTTTGACGTGCTTCTGCGACTGTTCCTTCTCATGTTAAGGGCCGACAATGCTAGTATTTACAGTGTTTCTAGCACTTGCTTCTCACCTCACATGGCCTCCTATGGATTTTGCCATCCGATTGTCTTCTTTGGCATGCGCGGATGCATCGACTTTCTTGGACCTGTCGCTGCTCCTGCTGCTGGCTTCGATTAGATCTTTTGGCGAAGTCTCTAGTAATGTCATGACTGATTCTTTTCTTTATGTATATATTGAAAGAATGTATTTTACAGATACAAGAGCATGGAAGAAGACCTGGCAAAGGAGAGTCTGGATTCGATGGTGAGGTTTTGTTGCGTCGTTACTTGTTGACTTGTAGAAAGGGTGTTCGGCCAAACATGTTTTCAAAGGGCAGGAAGGGCAGAAATGATCAAAGCCAAAGAAATCATTCATGAATATCTGTTTCTTGAATTTCCCAGACGAATTCGAATAAAATTATCGATTCCATCTTTTCGTTGCGATTTCGATCATGGATTCGAATGGATGAATCATTGTCATATTAAATGATCAGTTTTGTTGTTTTTCTGGCAAACCCATATCTTGTTCATGTCCGACCAAGATCAAAAAGACGAAATGGTCTGTTTCCCCATCTGCCTTGATTTGCCAAGAGATTATGCCTTCAGAGTCTCTAGATTGCTTCTTCAAGGGGTTTTCCTCTTGTGGCCTCTTGCCGGACACTATCTTTCTTAGGGGGCTTCACCTCAAATCTGTTATGTTCAATCCACCACATCAGAGTCGCCTCGAATCACAGTAACGTCGAGATATACCCCCTTGAGGGATTTCCTTTCGGGGGACTCCTAGAGGGACTTCCTTACGGACCTCATTGATAGGGATCACGTCAAGGGACGGGCCAATTCACTTCCCTAAACTCTTAGCCCTAAGCTGAAGACCGGGATGAAGACCGGGATAGGGGGCTGGTTGTTAGGGGGCGGAAGCGCACCTGGCATCGGGTCCACCCAGCACAGGCCGCCTGCGTCAGCCCTTTGGTACGAACCCTAAACCATCGAACTGAGACACTTGAAAATCCACCGATTCCTCATTATGGCGACCACGGCTGGGACCAGCGTGCGGCCATAGCTGCCACAGCCAATACAATGACCGCTATCAACAGTATACCGTCGCTTTCATGTTTTCCTCTGTGTTGCAGTAACGCTTGATATCTTCAGTTTTTGCACAGAATCGCGGTATGTTGCCCCCAAAAAGTTAGACCGCACCGTGCCCCATTCATCGGGTCTGGCTGTACCAACAAAGTTTCAGCTCTGAGGTTCTGGATGTCCAAGTGGCTTTGGAGCGCGCTTGCCTCCTGCGAGCTGCACTTGGGTGCAATTGGCCAGCTGAGGAGTTGAGGAGTCATGCTGTGAAGGGCCCCAAGCCCGCCATCTCCTGCACCCTAAACCCTAAACCCTAAACCCTAAACCCTAAACCCCAAACCCCAAACCCCAAACCCCAAACCCCAAACCCTAAACCCTAAACCCCAAACCCTAAACCCTAAACCCTAAACCCTAAACCCAAAACCCTAAACCCAAGGTACCTGTTCTGCCTGCTGTGCTGGAGCTTCCACGTGGCGCGGATCCATGAGCTTGCCCTGCGGCGCAAGGCCCCTTGAGGTTCAACAAGGGTTCCTAGTTGTAGAGTAGGTACCCTTCAACATTTGTTTTGGGGTAATAGAATCCATCTATATATATATATATATATTTTGTGTATACCTAGTAGTAGAGTAGGTAACCTTCAACCTTTTTGGGGTAATAGAATCCCCTTAGAATCCCAAAGGTTAACCCTTGATTCCCCCAGGTTACTGGACAACTAAGGGTTTTAATGCGGGAAGCGATGTGTGGGCGCATGTTTGCCCACTCTGGTTGTTTAGCCCCGAACCAAAAGGGTTCAGGGGTTTAGCCCGTTTTTTTCTTTCATCAGAATCTCCCCCTGGAATGCAAGTGCAGCTCTCCCCTTCCTCCTCTGAGCAAGGCGGAAGCTGACATGGATGCGCGGCTGAACCCATCCTCGCCCGAGCGCTTGCACATCGATTTCGGTGCGGCGACGTTGTCTTAGAGCCTTTATGCGGGCAGCCCCGCCGTGTGGATCTTGACTGTCGGGCTGCGAAAGTCTGCCCCCATGGTCCCGAAGACCGGGAGACTAGCAGGGGTAGGCTGGCAGCTGGCAGTTTCCGCCGCAGCTCGTTATGCAGAGACCATGCATCCGACTTGGTCGTTAGAAATCGTTTGCAAAGCCGAAAACAAACAGTCTCGGCATTCCTTGGGTCATCGATGGCTTCTCGAAGTGCACCATCCATTTGATGTGTGGTTCGTCATCTCTCAGGCTCTCTAGGCTCTCTGGGCTCTCTAGGCTCTGTTGGCTTAGTCTGGGTTTGGAGCATGCCGGCACAATTCCCACTAGTTTCTGAAGTGCCTTCCAAGAGCGTCTTAACACCTCTTGTAGCTGCCGGAAGTCTCCAGGTTGAGCCAAGTCCCGGCCCCGGGCCCGCGACCTGGCGCAGCTGCAGGCTGAAGACGATTCGGTGATGGACTACGAATCATTGAAGTCATGTGGGTCGGGAGGCTCAAGTATGCTGTAAATGTGAGGTTCCGGGGGGGGGAGGGCGGGTTTCGATGCCTCGATCTTCAACGCTAGGGCTTGAGACCCTTTAGATGTCACCGCACTGAACTGCGGACACAGCCCCTGAAGCCCTCTAACAGACACCAGCAACACCGAAGAAGAACGCAAAAAGCCACCCCAATCCGCTCAAGCCGTGACCCCATATGATACGTAGTCGGCGTAGTTGTAGTGACTTCCACTTTGCAGCGCCAGGCCCACCTGGTGCCCGGCCTTCTTCGGCGGTGGGCACCCGCGCAGGCCTTTACTGTCGTCGGGAGTTGGCTGCTCGAGGTAGTCCTAAACCCAAGAAGTGCAACGTGCCCCAAATCTCACGACCGGACCGAAGTGCAGAATCCCGGCAGGCAACAAGGCTCCAAGCGCACCCGAGCGCCAGGACAAGGCTCTTGGGCTCAGTTGGTCTTTCTCTTGTCTGGCCATAGTAGGACTGCCGGAGCCAAGCGGATTGAGTAGCAGCTGTAGCTTCCAGAAACGGATGCCGTGGAGGCCTGCATTTGTGGGTTTCGTGGATACGAACCTTAGGGCCCAGCCTTTGCTGAGAGGAAGGCCATAAATACCACTTCACTGCAATGATGTTGCCAAGCTCATTTCTGACTCCACTGTACTCTCCTTTCTGACTCTTCCCTGACTTCTCGTTGACATGTTTTGGGCTCTCCGACTCAGGTGAGCGCCCCGCTGCGGCCCGGCGCGGCCGGGGCACGGCCGAGCTCGGCAGCCGGGAGCCGCGCGCAGGCCCCCCTCCCCGTCCTCGGGCCGTGCGCAGCCCCCCCTTTCCAAAGTTTCGGGTTGTGCAAAGCCCCCTTTTCGAGCATTTCGGTGTCGGCAGCCTCCCTCAAGGCCAGCGCCCCGACGCCAGCGGCACAGCGCCTGGCCGCGGCCTCCGCGGCCACGGGCTCCGCGTTGAAGGCGGTGCAGAAGGCCTGGGTGGCCTGGGTGCTCGCCGCCCTGAGCTTGCATTTCAGAATACCCTAGTTCGTCTGGGCAGCTGCTCTGTGAATTTGTTTGGTTTTTGAGATCTTAAATTCAGATTAATATACTTGTGGAGAAGTTCGTTGAACTTGTTGGTTCGATGTGTTGCACCAGGCACGTGGCGTGTCCAGTGGTGGCTGGACCGGCTGAGTGAGTGTGTGGAGCCAGCAGCGGCTCACCGAAGCTAAAAGCTTTTAGGCCTAGGCCTTCATTTGTCCATTTGGCGACAAGTGCTCTCGATAGTGCTCCCGTACTTTTGCATTTACACTGACGGCTGACGGAACAGCGGTTTCTCTTGCGCTTTGCGCCTGGGATCGGAAGCAAGGATGTTTATGTGTGAGGCTTACACAAGCCATGCCTCAATCGGGTTTTCAACAATTTCACCACCGGCGCGCAAGTAGTCGCGTATCATCTCTTCGATAGAGCGAAGGTGCATCAGAAGCAGGACCTTGCGAAGCAAGCCCTGCCAAAGCTCCTTGCGAGCTCCAAGCGAGCACGCGGCACGGCGCGGAGTTGCCGATGCTTCCCTCATGGCCCCCCCGAATCCTGACCGCGCGCCTTTTTGTCACCAGCGCCTGCACTGGCTGTGCTGCTTGGATTCAGTTCGCCAATTCATGCATGCCTCCGGCATTCTCCGGCATTTTTTCGTAATTCATGCATGTCAGAGTTTGCATTCGACCCATGCAGCTCTTAGTGTCTATGTGGTCGATAGTGGTCTCAGTTCTGCAGGAACTATGCAGCGACCAGGGCAGCCGGCAAGCGTTGACCGCACTACCTTTTTAGCCTTTTTTGCCTCATTCGATAAGCCCCAGGGAACACGAGAAGCAGCCATTGGGTGCATAGCAAGGCCCTGTGGGTTTTGTGAGTTTGCTGCTGCCCCCAAGCCTCCACGACGTGTCTCAGACACTGTACCAGTGATGCCGCCACGGAAAGGTAAAGCTCCTCTTGAGCTGTGTGTGGGGAGAGGCAGCCACATGCTTCTTTCTTTTTTTGGCCGCTTCTGCAGTGCCAGGTGCCTTCGTAGGATGCTTGGCCCGAGAGCCCCCAGCTTTGAGCTCCCGCGCGAACCACATGATCATCCTTGAAGCTTTCAGCATAGAATCTGGGCAGATGCCATTTGTACGGTTCAGATAGGCTTGGGCAACGTGCTCAGGTCAAGTTGGCATCAAGTAGAAGGGCCTTTTCCGGCGCATCTCACATTCATCCTGCAACGCACTCTGGTACACAAAGCGTATCCACGTGCTCTCCCCTGTTGAAAACTACGCGTGACTTCAAGAGGCCAGGCGAAAGCTCTCGAAACATCAGTGCAAGAGCGCTCTGCTTTGCATTTCTGTCACAGGCGATGGCCATCAAGACCACGGAAGGGAACGAGTGGCAGGCAGGACTTAGGGAGTTCATAGGCCTCACAGAGTGTCCCCAGTCCTCACCCTCAGGTCTTCAAGCACACTTAGACACTCAGTCTATGGTTCAATGAGGGTCACCCTCAAATGCCTTCAGCGGCCAAGCAATGCACCATGACACTGTTCTGACACTTGTTTCTTCTTCTGGCCCCAAGTACCAAAGATGCAGCCATGGCGTGGTGTTCAACCAAGAGCTCTTTTGCACGTAGCGCCTGTCTTTGATTTTGGCGATGGCTGGCTCCAAGTCCAGAATCTCGCTCGTGCAGCAGATAACGTCCGTATGCAGCTGAAAACACCCCAGAGTCTGCAAAGTTCCCCTGAAAGCAGAATCCCTCTTTTGAGGACACCCGGAAACCCTTCAAAGTCCAATCTTCACCCGCCTGCAGCTTGGCAGGTTCTCGGTTTGGCCTTAGTTGCCCTTTGGGGCGCGCCTCTGCTGGATCTGGAGTCTTGCATCTCTTTGGTTCCTTGGGTTTTCGGCGTCGTTCTTGTGGTATCAGAGTTCATGTGGCAGCAACTTAGCAAGGAACACTGATAACAACGAAGGGGGCCAGGAGAGTTGTGTGCAGGTGTACCAGACCCTTCGCTGGTGCTGCTCTTGCTGCTGCCGTTGCTGCTGCGGTAAGCGGGAAGCTCCCCCTGCAGCAGCTCCCCTCATCCAGCCCGACAAGGTAAAGGTGGGCCTGGGCAGCATTCTTCATGCGGTGTTCACAACTTGTGTCTGATTGTTATTATGATAATAATCATACTCATAATAATCATCCTCATAATAATAATGATTACTATTATTATTACTAATAATATTATTGTTAATAGTAATATTATCAATATTATTATTAATACTATGTGCTGGCAGCTGCAGGTTGATGGCAGAGAGGTCAGTGCGGCGCATTTGATCCAGACCAAGGACAGGCAGGGAGCGACGCGGCTCCTTGCGTGCCCGGGTAACGCGCACTAACCCCAGACTTTTTGTGGTTTAGGGTTGAGGGTTTAGGGTTTAGGGTTTAGGGATTGCGGACGGTGCTGCAGGACGCGCGCACAGCCTACTTCCTCTGGCTGACGCTGCTCGCTATCGCAACAGCTCGTGTTTGGTCGATCTGATCATGTTCCTCGGTGGTTGGAGGGATAAGGTCGGATAGGGCTGCACCGTGCAATGCTGCGCAAGGATGGGGCTGGTGGGAGCCCACCATTTCTACGCGGACCGGCTGCTGCATGGAGTGCTTGCTGTTATCCGGCCGCACGGTTGAGGGATGTTCAGGGAGTATGAAGTGAAGCTGTGATGGGTAAAGAGCTGCCTGAAGCCTTAGCATCTGAAAGGGTCCATCTTCACACTGTTTTTACGGTCAGAAATCTCCTCACTTCCACCTTCCTCTTCTTCCTTCCTTTCCTCCTACATGGCAGAAAACGCTGAGGCTTGCAGTGGGATCCTTGGCTGAAAACTTCGGAGCCGGAGAAGCCGAGAGGGGGCCCAACTTCACAGAGCTCCCGCTCTCACCGGTCCATCTCTCGAAGTGCTTTGGATTCTCCGTACTCTTTGATCTCCTGGCATTCTCCTTCTGCGATGGCATCGAGTATCAAGCAGTTCTTGTCTTCTGAGCCCTCAAGATTCCCCGAGCCTGTTGTAACCTCGGGAGACTGTGAGCTCGAAGAACAGAAGATGATGATGCTTGAGGGAAACATTGAACGCTTGATCGAAATGAAGAGACCACTGCAGAAAAAAAAACAAGCAATGCAATGCAGATGCCGAAGGCTGCACCACGCAGGGCCCCGGAGTAGGGAAATCGCGTGCCTCGAAATGGCGAATCGCTCCCGGTTCGTCTGAACAAGGACTCTGCCCTCTTGAGCTGCCAGTGCAGTCGGGGGAAATCCACTCGGCTTTGCCATGAGCCTTGCAGCGAGCAAGGCCGGCAAGAACAGAATGCTCGAGGTCCTTCACGTTCTTGGTGCTGGCCAATTTTTGCAAGACAAGGGCGACGTCTGTTACATGCAACAGTCGGCTCGTGCAGCCGGGGACCTGTTTCCCTAACTAAATATGCGATTGCGGGCACATGTCCATTCCACTTTGCGGAGTCTTCCAAAGGTGGGCAGGTGACTTTCGCTACAATGTGTTACAACGTGCTTCCGATTTTTTTTGTTCGTTTTGTTCAGTTCAGCTCCATGGTAGAAAACCTCGGGTTAAGTCATCTTATTGAACAGAGACGAAGCTGAGGAACTTTTTTGGTGTGGGATGGTTCCTGGACTTCTTCCTCATCCCGCCACTTGGCCGCCACAGCCGATTGGTGCGATACAGGCGGCGACCTGCGATGAAACGCAGAGATTTCGTGTTGGCGAGTAGTTCTTCCTCTCCATTTGGGAGTTTACGACAATAAGGGACCCCTAATATAAACCGCCAAATAGTAGGACCCCCTTATCATGAGGACCCCAACGAGGTGCCTCAATGTCGTAAACCCCCCCATGTTGTTGCATCTTCGACATGGCTTCAGGACCTATGTGGCCGCCATCAACCGGCAAGTCCCTCCCGAAGTAGCAAGACCTGACAACAGCTGCGGGCGGCCTCTCGTCCCATAAGCTGCATGCCAACCCCGTCAATTTTTTTGGCCTTCGGGCCCTTGGGGCCCCACGAGCCTGTTTCAGAGCTCTGTGGCGCCAAAATCGTGCCAAAAAGTGTTGCAGGATGGTCTGCATCCAAGGCTGACGTGTCGACTCCCAGTCATCGTCACAGTCGCCACCTTGGGACTTCCCTCTCACCGCCCCGCCCCCCTTCTCCTCTTTGCCAAAATGCCGAAGGCGGTTGCGATTGGTGTGGGAGGTCTAATCATGTCAGCGCGAGAGCATCAAGTGTGCCTGAAGAGACAGAGTATGGCCTGAAGGGTTTTTCATATCCAGGCTTACCCCAGCTGTCGGCCGGCAGACCCGCTTTCTGACCTCACGTGCATGCGACAGACCAGCTCTTGCTTCAGCCTTGACCCTGACCGAGACCATCATTGTGGTGTTTCTGGCCTTCATCTTCCGAGTGGGGTGCTGAGTCGAGGGTCTCAAACTCGAAGCCTTTGGCTGATTCGTTTGCTCCTTTGGACATAACAGCGAACTGATCAGAGGGCTGTCGCAGGGCATACCCGGTCGACAAAGCAGGGATACGACTTGCAGCAAGCACCGTGCTGCAAACCCTAAACCCTAAACCCTAAACCCTAAACCCTAAACCCTAAACCCTAAACCCTAAACCCTAAACCCTAAACCCTAAACCCACTTTGCAGTTTCCGGCAATCCTCCATGGCACTGGTGTGGTGGACCTGGAGCAGAGGATGGCAGGACCAGTGAGCTTCCGTTGAACCTAAGCCAGTTCGGTTTAGGGTTTAGGGTTTAGGGTTTAGGGTTTAGGGTTTAGGGTTTCGGGCTCAGGGTTTAGGGTTAAGGGTTTAGGGTTAGGTGCAGCGTTTTGGAAGGAACGGCTGGAAATCCATATGCGCCTTGGACGCGACAAGGCTCATTGACGGATGTGGACTCGAGAGTTTCATGGACAAGTGACGGGTGCAGCGGTCAAGTCCTTTGCCAGAAGCCCTTGAAGCACAACCTGGGTCCAGATTTCGACCAACAACTGCCCTATCCAAGGTGATCCTCGAGGTGGAGCGTGATCTGCCGCAGGAGGACATCAGGAAGGTGCAGTACCCTTGCAAGTCAGCAACAAGTGGCAGTTCTTTTCTGTACTTTCTTTGAGCCTTTGCAAGGCCTACTCCTCCCAGCTCAAGGAGGTGGAGGGTTCCAAGGACGTGGAAATTCTTCCTTTCATGGCCCTCGGTGTCCCCTGTAGCTTCCAACTGCGTCAGTTCAAGAAGGAGAGGCTCTAAAGCTTTCGATGGAGCCCAACACAAGCCTGCAAATGCCCGATCTTCCCCGCCCCTACCCACAGACAAGATACTGAACGGACCCATGCTCTTCCTGGACGCTGCTGTGCCTGGGCAGGATTGCCAAACTGCAAACAAGGCCTGCAAGGCGAAGAAGCAGAACTTGAAGAAGGCGCATAGCGGCATAGCGCATCGAAGCTGAACACTCGTTTGGGAAGTGCGGGAAGTGCATTTTCTCGCTCGGTGTGCCGCCGTAAGACAGCACTTAATGGCTTATTGGAGCCCCTGTCTGCAGGCAGCCGAGTTCATCCTCCATGGACCCCCACAGTCCGACGAGCCACAGAAGGAGAAGACGGAGAAAAAGGTGAGGCTGTGCTGTTGTTTTGACTCAACAGGGCCTTGGCTTAGGGTTTGGGCCGCCTGACCCGAAGATGAACTTCGAGCTGCATGCCACAGCGAGGCCCGCCGGAAGCCCCGGGAAAAGAATGATGATGATGCCTGGGCGGACTGGGGCGACTACCTCCGGTGCCTTGGGGCATCCTAGAGACACTTCCACAACCTGACATACCGCAGACAGTGGTTTGCCGCAATTGAGCCTGTAGGGTCATCGAGACGAGCATGCTTCGAACCTCTTCGAAGTCGCCTGACTTCCTCGTTTCTTGAGCCTGAAGCCTTCGCTGACCGAGGGCCGAGTGGGATGCCGTCGGGCAGGAAATCAAAGAAGGCTCCTACGCTTTGCTTCCGTTTGCGGATGCTATCGGAGAGGTGTTGTCTTCAAGAGGCTAACTAGACAGACTTAGGCACGGAGCCCTAGCTGGGACGTGCATGATCACTTAAGGACTTCTCGGTAGGTAACTTGGCTCTCTTCAAAGAATGCAGTGGCACCACTGGCAGGTTCGTCGCAGTTCGCCAAGAACTTGGAGAAGGCTGGTGGCCTTCAAATATGTACTGCTCCTATGCATGCGAAGGCGAATGACTATAATGACTAATGACTTTAATGTGTGAAGGCCATGCTCAAGGCTTTAGGCGCCATGTCTCAGCGTGATAGATGCGAGCGTCTTCTGGTGAGGACTACTTCAGCTGACCACGGAGTTGCCTTTGAGCGGAGGGCGCACCTCCGGTCTGCTTGTTAATGATGAGCGGCGCTTGTTGCTGCGGTTGAACGAGCCTCATGTTCTCCAGGCTTCCCTCGGCCTCACTCGGGGACTAGAGTGACTAGAGCTGTAGACTGAAGTAGTCCGTCAAAGCAGGCGCCAAGCTGGAGCACCTGGGGTCAGAGCGTTCTCCACTTTAGCCAGCTGTGGCCCAGATGCCCAGCTAGCACTTCAACCTTTGCGAACCTGTTGCAAAAAAGTAAAGAAGCCTTCCATTCAGCTTCTGCGGCTTCTGCGATCTTTTGGAAAAGTGCACGACACGACTCGGCACACACGGTCTCGTGAATCTTGCACATCTGCCGGCTCACCGACACGCCGTGATGCAACAGCACATGAGCCATGTTTACGTTCATTCGGGTGTGTGCCATTCATCCGTCAAAGCTGCGCATGTGTGAAAGGTGTAGACATACACTGAATGCTTGCAACAGCAATTGCACACATTAGGTAGCTCCACTGGCATGGTGCGGGGCAGCTAGGCTAGGGCAGCCGCAGCCCAAGCCTGTGGGTTGAGGGATCAGGAATATCTGCTTGCGTCCACGCTCCATATCGGGCTGTTCTGTACGCATCATCAGGTCCTGCATGGAGAAGCCACGGCCGCAGTGCCTCTTCCCTCGCCTGGAGCAACGTGCCCCCTCGGAGCCACAGGCAGGGACCTATCTTGGGGTTTCCGATGATAGGGGTAGGGTTCCTATAATAAGGGTCACAATGTTGGGGGTATATTAAGGGGACCCCTATTCTGGGAATACCCACCTCTCCCACTAGAGACCACGGAGTGCTTGCATTGAGCCGGTTGTGTGCGGCAGGAGCCGAAGCAAGCCGGAGGTGCCCCTGGTTCATTTCGGAGTGGAGAACCAAAGCAACAAGCGTTTCCCTAGGGCTTCAGTCCTCCAAAGTGGGGCACTCTTGGATTCTTGGGGCTCCCGGAGCTGCCAAGCCGCCGAGTCACTGCTCAAACCGATCAGGGCGATCCCGGCTCAGCCGCTCACAGCCCTCTCTGAGGCGGGAGAGGATTCGGATCAGTTCTCCAATTCTCTCTGCAAAGTGGTTTGGGCACATTTACCCGCCAGCCCACCCCCCCCCCCCTCAACAAAAGAAAAAACACAGTTTACCAAAGAAGTGACCAGTCGCTGCATTGTCTTGCCGCTCTGTCTTGCTGCTTATAAAAGCCGCTCGCCGCCGGGCTCAGAATTCAGTCTGGTGCAGGTGAAGAGGCCACAACTTGGCATTCAGAACTCCACACCCCCCCCCCCTCGATCGCCCCCCCCCTTCAGAAGCATACCGCATACCTGAATGACTCAGTCAACTGCTGACATTATGCCACTTTCCCTCCGTCTCAAACGTGCCTGGCATTCGCACACTCAATCTACGCATCTCAATACCTCCGCTGCCGTGCAAATGTGCAATGCCCGCTTCCGATGAAGCTCTGGACCCATTCAGCAAATGGACGGTGGGCAACTCAGGGCTCTACTTTACAGCAGTCCTGGCAGTCCTGGTTGCGTGCCTCCAGTGCACTTCCCATTGAAGGGTGGGCTTAGTACCAGTTGTGAGTGGAGCGGCTGCCGAAACCGAATTTCGCCGAGGTCACGGAGGAGCGACGCAAATCCAGGACCTGGGGGTCTGTTGACGGAATCTGGTGACTACTCGCAGACACTGCCAGCGGTTGCGACTCCAGGGTTCGAAGCCCGAAAGGCATGTTCTGCGGAAACAGACGCTTTCGAAGCTGCGGGCTCAGCTTACGCCAGAGGCACTGACGGTTGCTATTGAAAGGTATATACTTTTTATTCTTTCTTCTTATGTCTTGAACTTTTTACGAATATTTTTATTTGGTTCCCCACCTTCGTTTTTAAATTGTTAGATTTTAAACTCAACTCTTCTCCTCGCCCGGAACTCTTCTCCTCGCCCGGTCTACTCCTGGAGACTCCCTGGAGTGCCCAACCCCAATTGCAAGCACAAACTAAGCAAGCGTATTTGAATCAATGTCTTTGTTCATTTGCTCGTTTTCCTTTTAACGAGGAGCAAGGTGGGGATGTTCGAGGTAAAATAACTATTTTTAAATAGCAGTTTAAGATCTCACTCTCTCTCTTTCTCTCTCTCTCTTTCTCTCTCTTTGCCTGTGGCTCTGGGTCGCGGTTTTTCAGGTCGCTCTCCGCCGCGGCGGTGCTGCGCCAGGCCAGGCCGCGGCCTGCCGGGGCTCCTGGGAGGGAAATTGGGGGGTGTTCCCCCTTAGACGAACAGTCCCCCCTTAATGGGGATTACAGTACCCCCTACTATAATCCCTATTAAGGACTGTTAAGGGGAAGAGAGGTTATGGGAAACCTCCTTCCTTGTGGGCCACTGGGGAGAGGTGCTGCTCTCGGAGGTTCTTTGAGTTCTTTGTTCATTCCGATGCCTCGCCCAGGCAGCAGGCTGTGCCAAAAGCTCCTCAGGCCGGCTTCTGCTAGAGTTTCTATAGCTCCGCCCAGCGCCTCAAGTGCCTCTGCCTTCACAATGCCTTGCGTGGAAGCTTCCTGTGAAGTTCTGGGCGAGGAGACGAAAGAAGCCTGCTTGGCACCAGCGCGGGTTCAGAGGCCATGAGCAGCAGGCAGCCACCCGGTTCTGTTGCAGTTCGAGCTCTGACATCCTTATAGTTCTCTGGACAGCAGACAGTGCCAGCACCGACTGTAGGAGGTCCAGCAAAGATGTGGCTCCGGATGGTGGGTACGCGGCGTTCAAGGCCGGAAAAGATCAAAATCACGCAGAGCAGACTTAGGGGGAAAGGCCGCTGGGCCTCAGGGAGTTGCGAAGGCATGTGTGGGCCGCTCGGCCTCGAGAGGATAGGTAGGCGAAAGTGGTAGAAGGTGGTTGTGGTAGCCTGGAATCGAAAGAGAATGAAAGACTAGATTTACTGCAGCATATCCAAGAATTATTCCTGTAGAACCACCTTTTGTAAACATTAAGAAAAGAGATGTGAGAAGAAGGCAGAACTAATTCTAAGGTGTAATAATGGTGAATTTCCAAGATATGTAAAAGCCAATTAAAGGTTTTTGTATCAGCTGGTAAGGATATTAAGATTGTAACTCCTGTAAACAAGCTCTTGTATCACGTTCTAAACCTACAGTATACATATGATGCCCCAAACAAGACTTCCAAGAAGAGAAATAGTTGACATGGCAAAGATCATTGAGTGGTTACCAAAGACTACGCATAAATTGTAAAATCTCAGAAATTAGTATGGAAATGAAATACAGATGAAGATTTGTTAAGATGTAAACTTCTGGATGTGCAAAAGCCAAAAAACTGTTGAGAGAATATAGGATCTCCTCCAAATATGGGATCAAAGAAAAGTGTATTGGAATGAAGATCACCCAATATTACAAGAAGTGTACCAGATAAGATTGGTAATGCTATAAAAGCATGAAAGCTGCAATCAAGAAAGCGAGCCTCTCTTCCTTGAAGCATCCGCGTATTCAGCTTGGGGTATTTCCACATCATATTGCATTGCCTGTTATGATCAGTGATCAGGATAAGCTGCCTCGCGGACAGGCCCGCTTTGAAAAGGAGTACGCGCAGCAGCAGAGGGCCAGCTGCACCTTGGATCCATCGCAGCTTGATAGGTTTGCGCAGGCGGTGTGAGCTTCGTCCCTTCAACCCCCTCAAAAAACGTCGCTGCTGTGCCGTTTGCTTGCTAGAGTCCGGGTTTCGAGCCGGAGTCCCAGAGCTCTTTTTCCGATCCCCATGGCCACGTGTGGCAGATGAGTGTGAAGTGCCACAAGGCCTGGCACTCAGCCGCCGGCAGCGTATGGTGGCCGAGACCCTTCAGGTTCCCTCATGCCGTGCGATTCGGGTCTCCGAATTGGGTCCCATCCCAGAAAAACAGCAGCCAAACAGTTGCAAGGAGCAGCCGCTCCGAATTGGGTAGCTCAGCCTCTTGAAGCATCCCAGGCAAGTACTTTAGCTCCATAGACGAAAGCCCAGAAGCGTGAGGCGGTGCGCGACTCCTGGGAGCCCGACAGTCGCCTGGCCGCTGCAGCCGCAGCAGAGGCTGAGGCGAGTAAAAGGAGTAGAGCTAAAGTAAAGCAAAGTAAAGTAAAGTAAAGCAAAGTAAAGTAAAGCAAAGCAAAGTAAAGTAAAGTAAAGCAAAGTAAAGTAAAGCAAAGCAAAGTAGAGTAAAGTAAAGGCTCAGCGGATTCAGCGGGAATGTTCCTGGCGGTTCAGGTCTGGCTGGAGCTGTATCAGTTCTGAAGATCCCAAATCCCAAATTTCTCATCAGAGAATTGGGTTTGCAGCCTTCACATTTCTGCGGTTTCGGAAGTTTTGTGCATGGGGTTGAGTCTAAAGGGTTGGGATATATAGGGCTTATAGTACCCCCCTATTGTAATCCCTACGAAGGACTGTTAGTCTAAGGAGGAACAAACCAACTAAAGGGTGTAGGCAGGCCTCGGGCGCACGATCTGGTTTGCCGATCCGCTTGGAGCTGTGGCTCGGTACTCCTTAGCACGATCCAGCTTCCAGCTTCCCGGTATGGCCAGCCCTAAACCCTAGAACCCTAAAACCCTAAAACCCTAAAACCCTAACACCCTGAAACCCTAAAACCCTAAAACCCTAACACCCTAAAACCCTAAAGCCCTAAAACCCTGAAACCCTTAAACCCCAAAACCCTGAAACCCTGAAACCTTAAAACCCTAAAACCCTGAAACCCTAAAACCCTAAAACCCTGAAACCCTGAAACCTTAAAACCCTAAAACCCTAAAGCCCTCAACCTAAAACCCTAAAACCCTAAACCCTAAAGCCCTAAACCCTTCTTTTGAATAGCACGTGGGGGCCATCCTGAGCGCTCTCCCTGCACCTCAGGAGGTCGCCCGCCTCTTCCGCACCCCTGCCGCGCAGCGGGCCAGTTGGTGGCCTCAGAAAGTGCTCTCCTTGCCTCATGTGGGGGGCTTTACGAAAGTAAGGGACCCCCAAATAGAGTCCCCCCAAAACAGTAGGATTCCCTTGTAGTAAGGACCCCAAGAAGGTACCCCCGAACTTCGGAAACCGCCATGTCTTGCCTGCCTGGCCAGAGGTCCCCTGCTTGCGTGCCTTCTGCGTTTGCCTTCTGCGGCATGGGTTGGGAGCACCGTAAAGCCCGGTGCGGAGCAACTCCCCGCGGCCGGAGCGCACTTGACCGAGGCTGCTGCGACCTTGCTCGCCCGAGGGTCCTGGAGCCTACAGACGAGCCCGAGGCCTTCTTTCCGTTGTGTTCTTGCTGTCGCGCTTCTTTGTTGTGAGTTGTCGCCCGCCTTGCTGATCTTGAACCAGCGAATCATTGGGAAGGCACCTCATGATGTCCCGCGCTCATGGGCAGAGTGAGCCTGGCATTCATTAAGCGCTGCAGTGAGCTACGGAGCTCCATGGGACCAGGTGTTATTAGAGCTTTAACCATTTTCATAGCTGCTGGGTTTCCGTGATGTGTTCATGGTTTTGGACCAATTCTGCACTCCCTGAGCCCTCGGCCCCCGAACCTTGCGCTCTGGACTGAACGTTGCATTTTCTGTATCTAATGCTACTATACCAACATGAGTACTCTTACTATAATGAACATGTCATTGTGTTTAAAGATCATATTGAACCATTGAAGAGCCAAAATTCTTCGGGCTCTTGGGCGTTGGCCAGGCAGCAGGCCCATGCCCGTGCTTTGGCGGAACCCCGGCCTCTGCCCCAGCAGCCCGAACCAGCGCCAGTACCCTCGAGGAGCGACACCCCAAAAAGTCGAAGAACTCGACACCTCTAATGGCCCAAAGAGCTTCGCTTTGCAGTTGTTGCGTGTTCTTGGTTCGTGGCTCCATTCTTAAGGGTCTGCGTGATAGGAAGGAGGCGCTCGATTTTAAGTGGGCTGCAGTCTTTAACAGATGCTGATCACGTAGATGTCATGTGGCAGGGTTGGTAGGCGATTAGGAGACACCGACACACTGCCATCCCGCCATGCTTCAGTCTGAACACCCCTCGGCAGGAGCGTGTCTGAGCAGCAGCGCCACTGTGCAGAGCTGGCCCAGCCAAAGCCGAGGGCCTTCACGGAATCGCTGCCAGGTGTGGCGTCTGTGGGGTAGATTTCAACGAAGGTTTGAGCTGCGTGTCAGCCTCTGCTTCGGTCCTCTTTTGCGGCAGCAGAGCCCTGTTCCAGGATCATCCGCTGCCTGGCGAGCCCATACTGCATGCTTTGCAGTTGTCCTTTCGAGGGTGTGGGATCCGGCCAGTAGCACGCCTGCAACGTGTCCTCTGCTTCTATTCATCTGCTGAAAGCAGATGCTCATCGATGTGTGCTGATCAGGTACGCCGAGTGTTGCAAACCTTCGAAGTCTTTCATTTGACCTCAAACTGAGTGTGTGGGCCAGGAGGAGCTGGCCTCGCGTGCCGCTGCCATGGTGCCCGAGGAGGTGCAGGCTGCTGCTGCTGCTGCTGCTGCTGCTGCTGCTACTGCTGCTGCTGCTGCTGCCGCTGCCGATGATTCTGATGATTATGATGATCATGATGCTGATGCTCGACATACAAAGGCCTTTTTTGCTGGGACGTTCTTCTTTTGATTTTTCCTTCCCACGGCCTTTCTCAGGCGGCCCGGTCCCTCCTGGCCACCATGCGCTCGCGGCCCCGCTCGGCAGCAAAGAAGCGACCGGCATCGGTCCCTCGGCTGTACTTAGGGGGGGGGGGGGCTCTCTTGCTCTCTTGCTCTGAGACTCTCGCTGCCCCCCCTCCTCTCTCTCTCTGATTCGCTGCTGCTTTTTGGGGCTTGTGGAAGTCTGAGGGGGCTTGGTAGCCTTGCATTGTTGAGGTGTGATGTCATGTGTGAGAGAGGCACGGAAAGGTGAAGCTCAGTCGGAGACGCAAGCACCTGCAGGCAGCGAAAGCCGACGAAGCCGCGAGGGGCCCAGGACCATCGCCTCTAAGGTGGCTGTATAAGGAATCCAGAACCCCAAACTCCTACCAGTAGCCTGAATCCTGAAGGCCTGAACTCCACAGTTTCGGTGACCCGGGGGACGAGGTTGAGAAATTAGGGGCGGCTTATGGGGGCTTCTGGGGACTTCTGGGGGGCTTTGCAGAGGTATAGGGCATAGGGCATGTAGCGTTTATGGAGGTTCAGGGTTCCTCCGTTGCTTCTTGTATCGCCCCTAAAAGCCCTGCGATGCCGACCGTCTGTCGAAGGTCGGGGAGCAGCTTGCGGAGCTGAAAGCCATGGCAGCTGGGCTGCGTTCAGTGCTTGAGGGCGGTTTGCTTCCATTTTGATGCCTTCCACCCTGAGCCGCCATCAGAAACCTCGAACTAACCCTACACTGCTTTTGTGATCCGGGACAGTTGTCAAATTGTCCAGGTCGAAGAGGTGCTCTGGGTGGTGCTCCTGCAGGCCACAGCCAGTTCTTTGCCAAGCCGATTGCCGACAATCTGGGGCTCACACGTCAAGAGTAAGGGAGTTGGTTACATTGCCGTGGCCGCGCGGGGCATGCGCGACCGGCGCACTGAAGGCATGCACACCTGGCATGCGCGCCCGGCACGTTGGCTCTCGAAGCTTGCTCGCGTTTCGGAGGAGAATCGCTCTCTCGCCTAGCATGCTTCTGGCCTGACGTGAGGATTCCATGCTCGCAGTCGTGTTCTCATCTAGGTGCCATCTGCTAATTATTGATGCTTGAATTGCTCCGTGTCGCGAGAATGTGGCAGCTATAGATTTTCTTGCTTTTGAGCTCTTGGATGAGTCGGCTTCGTGCGTCCAGGGTTTGCACTTCATGGTGTTGCTCTTGCGCGGTCCCTTGCGCATGCTCCTCGTGAAGTGCAGAGCTGTCGTGGCTTTTTTTGGCTTGAATCTGGAGAACACTCTTTGGAGAGCGCTCTTTGGCGAGGTCTTGGAGTTCTTTTTGGGGTTCTCCTGGAGTGGCTTTGGAGTGTACTCGGTTTGGGGTCTACGCCTCTGCGCTGGCTCGATTTTCTCGCAGTGCTCTGCCTTTGCAGGTGCGCAGCTGTCCGAAGCCGCAGTCCTGCACTGGGACGGCGCCTAGTGCGCGTCCCAGACTGCGTGGCTGGCAGTCGCATTGATGCACCATTAAGAGCTCAGAAGGGTTTGGGATTGTACTTTCTTCCCAACCCTACGAGACTGAGGGTCACAGGAGATCGTTCCAGGCTACGGCCTATTGTTGAGAATCCCCTTGGCTGCGCCGTGTGACGAGGTGGCTTGGGGGCCACCGCGCTGGAGGCACTGGGATGATAAAAGAGGCTTGTTGAGTCCAGGGAAAGCGTATTTTGTTGGGATTTCTTAGGTTTCTCTGGAGTCCTAAGTTCCCTGTCAGCATCGGGTTTTCTTTTTTGGGGACGTACTTCAGATTCGTCGATTTGAAGGCCCCATCCAATGGTGGCCTCCGCAGGAGCGGCTGGGCAGCCTCCTCACAGCGCAAGTGGGACCTGCTCTCCGGCCTGCCGGGATCCCAAATCCCGATCTCGGGTTGAGGTGGTTAGTAGGGTCTTGGGGGTTTAGGGTTTCGGGTTGGCCATACCGGGAAGCTTTAGGGTCTACCGCGTAGGGTTTACGGTGTAGGGTTTAGGGTTAGCGTTTACCGGTGCTTAGGGTTTAGGGCTTGAGCCTTGTGAGGTCGCCAAGCGCCTCCTCGGACCTGGTCAGGCTCCGTACTTCCATTGGTTCCAGGATACATTGGCGCGTTTTTTTTTTGTGGGCTACCTGAATCTTGCTCCTCTTGGCTGGTCGTCGCTTCGTAGAAGCGGGGGTATTCCTGGATGATGCCTGAATAGCATGCGGGCAGCAGTCGAAGTTGTTGCAGGGTCTGCCGCGGCGATTGCGTGCAGAGCCTGTGCCTCAAATCGGTCTGCAGCAGTGATGGTCAGGGAGTCAAAGCAACTCCGTAGAGTGATGGCAAGCACCTCCCCTACGAACCCCACAAAGGGTGACAACGATGCGCGTTTTCCTGAACTAGGAAAAAGCCGAAATGTCTCGATCTTGTGCTACACAACCAAAGCTTTGTCATGGTTTGAAAGAGTTGGGCGCAGATGCCATAGTTAGAACAAGGGGGGAAAAGCCCAGAGCCCCCTACAGTAGGCATGAGAGAGCGAGGTTCCCAAAGTTGGCGCGGCACCTTGGCTTCCGTGAGTCGGAGGAGCGGCATTCAATCTTGGCAGATTCTGCAGCTCTGCAGCTTTGCGGCGATCATGTTTCTGTGTATCTTTCTGAGAGATGTCGTGAGGACCCTGAGCCGTTGCCAACATTGTGGCAGCAGGAGGCATTGAATCAATCGACAGCTGTCACGCGGCTCAGAGTGAACACTGCCTCGGACCGCCAGGAGGTGTCCCTGCACCTTGCGAAAGTGCGCGAGAGCCGCGACGAGCTCTTGTCCATGGACCTCACGAAGGCACGGTTCGCGTGACTTTCATACAGAGTCGGAGCTTTCAGCCAGTGCAATGGCCAGGACGCCATTCTTCGGCGAGGGCCCTGGTATGGCTCACCGAACTCTCAAAAGCCCTTGCCTTATCAGGGGCAGATTCGACTGTCAGGCTCGCCGACCTGAAGCTGCACTGAGAAGCGGGTGACGAACCGGAATACCGGAATTGCGCAGGATACTCCGAAGCCTGTTCCCCATGCAGGGATAGACCGGTGGTAGCAGGCCACAAGAGCCGCAAATCTGTGCTGCCGCTTGGGATGTTCGCTTAGATTTCACCGCAAGGATGTGCATCAATTCGACACTGTTCAGGATCCTAACGCAGAAGGATGCCCACCCTCAAGGGGACGCGGCATGTGCGACCCGAATGGCATAGCTGTCAGCTCCTGTGACAAGTGCTGCCAGTGCCCCGTCTGCGGCTTCACCCAACATAGGTTCGCATGCGCATCCACAGGAAGCCCTTGGCCAGCACCTGCAACCTGTGCTCTTAAAAGAAGACATGAGAAGACTCAATTCAATGACTGGGGGGAACTCCCCAACAGGCCTGCAGAGTCCATCCTCTCCGCGGTCAGCACAAGCCACCTGGGCTGCAGAGATCGAAGCACGTGCCGTGACATGGGGGTTGCCGATATTCGGGGTACACCTTATTGGGGTCCTTATGATAAGGGAATCTTGCTATTTGGGGCTCCATTGTAGGGGTGCCCTCTTGTCGTAGACCCCCCACATGTGCACTGAAGAAAGTTACAAGGATGTGTCGTGCGAGAGCCACCCAGCCAAGAAGCGTCTCAGTAGGGTAAACGGGGTTTTGCTGCTTCTGTCAGAGGTTGTTGCACCCAATTTGTTGGGGGGTGGCACCGAGAACAGCCCCAAGCAAACGCACTTGCAACTCGGGATGAGCTCCGGGAGCGCTGCAGGCTTTGTGCCTTCACTGCCTCCAGCTGAAGTCAAGCCCTTGGCGTTCGGACCTCAAAACACACTGGTCCCAGCTCAGTTCCACCTGCAATTTGTTGAGCTACTCGCTGCGCCAACGGTTTTTTTATGTCCTGAGACGAAAGGGAGGCAGATGAGTGTGTTGCTGCTCTGGCTCAACCGCCTCAACCGTCTCAATCCTTCTTCAGAGCACCTGTTAAGACCCGTGTCATCCGGTGTCATCTTGTGTCATCCCGTGCCAGTTTGCAAAGTTTTTAGAAGTCTCGGCTTTCTCAGCTGATGTTCGGGATGTGCCGCACGTGAGCCGCCACGGGCATGGACGGCCTTCCAGAGGATGCCCGCGGCGCCCCTGGATGCGCCTGGTGCGATTTGCCTCCGGCACTCCTGTCTTCCGTGCCTCGTCACCTCATCCCCACAGGAATAGCATTGGGATTTGGGGCGTTCAGGGTCTTAGGGCTGAGGTTTTGAGGTCTGTAGGGCAAAGCCTAAGCTCACGAGCGGGGCGAGCAGCTGTACTACGTGATGCAGCTATCGCATGTTACGGGGACGACCCTTTGTCAGCCTCTTCTCACATGAAGCTGCGCACTGCACTGCACTTGTTGGTAGGAACTTCATCGTCTGATGCTTAACAGTGTGATGGAGGTCCTCCTCCACCTTGACGTCACGGCCCTTTGTGCGGCCGCAGCCATAGCGGCC
>CAJNDS010002564.1:285000-359935 GCA_905221605.1 Symbiodinium natans
CCCTTAAAGTTTGGAAACTCCCAAGTAGATCTGGACCATAAACACCCGAACACACAGGCCTGGCGAAACGGCCGCTGCCTTCCTGCCATATGCTGCCCATGCCTTAGCCGCGCAAGCATACGACAGAAGGGCCTGGCCCCGTCGATGAGCCAGACAAGCCACGACTAGCCCTACAAACCCAATAAGCCTCAGAAACGACATTCGCCTCCCCCCTCCCCCCCAAAAAAAGGCACCATATAAACCCTATATGAACACGATCCACCCCCACAGAATCCCTTTAAGCCCTGGGATCCTTATCGGAAACTTACGTATGCCCACGTATGCCCTAGACCTAACCGCATGAGCTCAGAGTCCACAATAGATAAAACAATCACACTATATATATATATATATATCTATATATTATATATATATATGTATACATGTATGCATAGACGTACATACATACATACATGCATCCATGCATCCATGCATCCACATACATGTATATATATATATATATATACACATACACATACACGTATACTCATACATACACATATATATACGCAATAAGCCAAATAGGCAAGCCGTGTCTACAGAAAAAAAAATATGGGAAAACAAGTAAATACAAAACAAAAGATATGCATACATATATATACATATATATATACACACATATACATATACATATACATACACACATATACATATACATATACATGTACATATACATATACATATACATATACATATACATATACATATACATATACATATACATATACGTATACGTATACGTATACATATACATATACCTATACATATACATATACATATACATATATATATATATATATACACACAGCCAAACCCCAAGCATGTCCTCTGAATCAGTCTGAATTCTTCTGAATTGTTCGCTGACCTTTGTGTATGCCACAAGGCCAGTGAGGTCTCCTCCCTGCAGAGTGGCTGGAGGCTCCGAGTCGGTGCGGCGACGGCTGTGACGACCTTTTTCTCACTGCCCTTTGCGCTCTGTTGAGGGTTTAGGGTTTAGGGTTTAGGGTTTAGGGTTTAGGGTTCCGGGCCTCGTTTGTCGGTGCAGCCCTTGCAGGCAAGACTACTGGACAGAGCCCAGTCCACTTTTTACGAAAGGCCTTCTATGCCAGGACTGCCCCCAGGGGTGGAGGAGTTCGGCTTTACGGCTTTGGGACGAGCAACCAATGTACCACTGCTGTAACGTTGGTAGCTTTGTAGCACCGGAGATGGACCGTGGAAGTTCCAGGATGTCAGATACGCAACGGAATCCTCACACTGCAAGTGTGCCCCGCCCTCGGATCTTCCTTAGAACCTCCTATTGGTCCCACTGCCTGGCAGTGTTGAGACTGGTATCTTCTTCTCTTTCAAGCAAAGCATTGCAGCCTGCTGAGTCCCGCCACCCTCCGCCTTTCTTTGTTTGGATGCCTTGGATGCCAAGGTGGTAAAGGAGGCAGCTCTGCCACCCTCTGGAAACAGGCAGAACGCACAGGCTAGGGCACAGGGCGCAGGGGCCCAGGGGCAGGGGCGCAGGGCGCAGCGTGAGCGTAGCATCGCCAGGGATTATGCCAGCGGAGTGCGTCTACGAGTTCCCGACGTGTTCTCTCCTGTGCCCAAGGGGCTTCCCCAGCGCAGGAGTTGCAGCAGCAACAGCGCCTCCGATGGCTAGACTCGCTGATCAAGAAGGAAGAGGAGGAACGCAGAAACATGCAAGATGATGCGACAGGAATCTGGCACATCCGACATGACATTCTGGGGGCGCAGAGGGGCGGGTAAGTGGCGGGTAGCTTGAGCAGTGAGTCTCAGCTGCAGGGGCTCCCCTTCCAGCGCCACTCGATGTCCAAGGCCGAAGCTTCCAACGTGTTGCTTCCAAATTCTGAGCCTTCGACGCCAAAAGGAGCCTTCGAAGCTTGTGGTTCCTTCAGCCTTCACCCATCTTTGCCTGTCAGGTCAACGCTCGTATCTATCCGGAGAAGTTGCTGAACCAGCACCCCTGGTCACACAAGTGGCTTCCGGCCGCTTGGCTGATGCGGATGATGTTATTGACATGTCTTCCAGCTTGAGTCGACCGTCATGAAGGTCGAGCCACTTCCGTGTAGCCCAAAATTCTGCTACACTGCTAGCACCAATGCCAGGGCCGAGATTGCTCTCAGCCGCAACCTCTTCTGAAGGCGCGGCGCCTCGGGTTTCCAGTGGGACTCAAGAAGAACGAAGACGTGTGTGTGTGTGTGTGTGTGTGTGTGTGTGTGTGTGTGTGTGTGTGTGTGTGTGTGTGTGTGTGTGTGTGTGTGTGTGTGTGTGTTGCAGAGTGTCTTTGATGAATAGCCGTTCGTTGTGTGGGCCCACTGTGGGCATTCAGTTTGAACTAGCAGCCCAGAAGCATGAAACGTGTGCAAGAGCTAAACGAAGCAAGTGAACGTAAACATGCCTTAGCCACAATGTGGCCTCGGTGAGAGTTCGCAGTCTGGGAGGCCAAGGAACGTGTGAGCCGTATGTGATGGTAGATGCGTTGTGCGCAGCAGCCAAGTGTGCAGAACATGATCGCGCAGTGAGATCACCGCATGTGAACGTAAACAAATGAACTCACATTGTAGTTTGCAACTTAAATACATGGGGTATTCGGGGGCCACTCGTGAAACGAATCGCGCCCTGGCGTCTCACGCAGCTGGAAAAGCGCTGTGCAAGGGGCTTTCGGAGTTCGCCCTTAAGCATACAACTCTGACCATCACACCGACAGCAGAATTGCAAAACACAACATCAAGATGTAGCAAGCAGGCCCTGCTTCAAGGTTGCTCGCGTGGTGGCTCGACAGCTAAAACTCACAGCTTGCAAGCCTGACAAGGACTACAGTCGTTGCGTGTACACCTAACTGCACCACTACGCAGTAGTAAGTCTAGCTTCAGACCGTGGCCTCCAGACCATAGCCAGCATCGACGATTGAAACCTTGTGTCTGAGACCCCCAGGTATACGGCCCCAAAGATCCTCGAACTCCAAACTTTAGATGGACTTCATCACCTAGAAGCTGCGTGAAATGGACGCTCGAGATGGCGGTGCTAGCAAGGCCCATGGCTTGGAAGTGCTATGGCGTATTGCCATGTCCGGAGCAAGCCAGATATGAGAAGCAGTGGATGCCAGACGGCCAGACGTTAGCAATGTCTTGAGATGGGGGTTTCCGAAATTAGGGGATACCTCATTCGGTTCCTTATTATATTCCCTACTATTGGGGGGTCTATTTTCGGGGGTCCCCTATTGTCGCAAGCTCCCATATCTCAGGATGATGTGACAGGCACACTGTTCGAGCATAGCATTCGGCTTGTGGTGTTCGCTCACCCGTGCCAACTTTCCCTCGGCCCCCTTCCTTTCCAGTCGGCGCACCTGATTTTGTTTTCAATGACCCTTTAAGCAGGTCTGTTCGGAACATTCCATTACCCTCTTGTTTGTCAGTAACAGCTAGCCAAGCCTTGAGCCCCAAATCTGCACTCCCAGGCTTTTGGGATTCGTCTGTGTCCTGCAGCTCTTCCAGGCCTGCGGGAGCAATTGCCAGACTGCCGACAGCCCATAGTCCACAGTACATGAACGAAACATGCCAGCAGATCCCCACAGAAGCCTGCCTTCCTTTCAGGCCACTGCAAACAGCGATCCCTGTGCCAGCACTGAATGGGAGCAGGCCGTCCGTGGTTTGAGGTTGTGGTAGCTGCTTAGCTTCGACGACGGCATCGACATAAAAAGCACAGAAGCAGTTTGCTGGAGCAGGGTTGAACCGTCAACTTAAAAGGCACTGCCACGCAGCCTCACCGGGCTCTTTCTTGGGACTCAAGATGCCTTCTGCCTATCGACTGAGCCGGCCAGAACCTTGACAGGTTCGGCAGCTGTTGTGGGTTGCGGTCTCAGATGCTGTCGTAGAAGGCAGGTCTTGTAGTGGGCCGATTGCCCCCCGTAACTGCTGTGAGTTAACATGAGTTAACCGTAGTACTGGCCAGCAATGACCCTCCCCCCGCCCCATGCAAACCAGCACAAATAGATGAGGTCGTGGTCGGCGATGGGCGAGAGGGGCAAAAGAGAATCCGGTCCCTCCAAGAGTCTGCGCCAGACGCTCGGGACTTGTTTGGATGCCTGGATGCGTGTGTTGATTCTCATGTCGCCAAGGCCGCCACCACCTTTGCGACCCTCATCCTGCGTGCATGGCGCCTTCGCATCCAACTTGTTGCAGCTTGCTCTGGCCGACTCTAAGCCAGTTCTAGTGATTCTAGTGTGGCTAACTGGCTTCGGGGACAGGCGCCGTGTGCCTTCATTTGCTTCACATGCTGCGCACCGAGCGGCAGGAGACCATGCAATCTGAGCTACACAACGCGATGTTTCGAAGTTCATCAGCTCATGTCCTCCGAGTAGGAAGCCCGAAGCCCGAAACTCCTCGCCACGACAGGATCGCCTGCGTGAGCTCACGAGTATGGGTGGCGATGTTGTCTCAGTGATCATGGACAGCTCGTTCCTGAAGGCCGGGGGTTCAGGATTCAGGGTCACTTTACGGATGTTTGGGCATTATGGGTTCTAGGAGTGTCATTGGGCTATTGAATGTGGCAAGCGTCCTTGTGTTGCTTGCAGACGCTGCAGCGGACCCCTCTGTGTCTTTGGTCTTAGGTCGGAGCCGGGCGCTGGCCACTCTTCGCGTTGCTGCACTTGGCGCAGGTCGGATTGAGATGGCGCTTGGGGATGGGTCGAGTCATGGAATTGGCACCCGGGTGTTGTGAGGCTCAGCTGGAACTGGAAGAGGCTCGGGGGACACGTTGAAGAGAAGAACCTGCGCGGCGCACGGCGACTGACTTTGGGGCAGTCTCTGGGCCCATCTGGGCCTGACTCACCTCGACCATGTTTCATGCGGCTTTGCGACAGGGGCGCTCGGATGCGGTGTCGGGTGGAGACCCCAGAAGTTTGTGGAGCACCCTGCAGCAAATGGTGATATCAGTGACCGCAGATCTTTGGTGCTCTTGAACGGTTCTGGTTTGGGATGTTCCCCCCATAAACTAACAGTCCTTGACAGGGATTATCGGGCCCCCTAGTATCATCCCGATTAGCGACGGCCAGTATAAGGGTGAACATCCCAAGTTCTAGTGTTGGATTTGGCGGTGCCACTGCCTTGTGATCCAGAAAGGGGAAGCATGTCCAGGACGATGGCAGCCCCTCATCACGGATGACCATGTCCGCTTCCGGAACTGGGCGTTGAGCTTAGGGTTCAGGGTTCAGGGTTCAGGGTTTAGGGTTTAGGGTTTAGGGGTTAGGGTTTAGGGGTTTAGGGTAGCTCAAGAGTGAAGGGAGATTGAGAAGTAGGAGGCTTCGGCATGCGAGGAAGAGGGCAGAAGATGAGGTTCATGGTCACCTCGTGCATGGCCAAACGCCTCCTTTGGTGGCTCTGCCCTCAGCTTATATATACATCTATATATATATATATATGTACACACGATTATACGTATAAAAGTATAAATGCTATATAGATATTTGTATACACACTATAGATAGATAGATAGACAGATAGATAGCTGTATATATGTATATGCCCAGGTCATCCACGCTTTTTGTGGTTGCTAGCCAATTAGCTCGCTTGATGGGCCGCAGGCTTGAAAAGAAATGAAAGTGGAAAGCCATATTACGGTGTAATCGGGGGTTACTTGTGTTCGTTGAATTAAACCGGCTTCTACTTTTACAACTCAGATATTGGCTGCCCCAAGTTAAATTGCAACTAGGTAACATGTGCACGAGGTGCCGTGTTGTTTCGAAGGGTAGGAATGAACTTACAACTCGGGTTTTCGCACGGTTTCCATTCATGACAACCTGAGTTTTCTTCAGAAGAGCTTAACTACTCATTAGTTATTTGCATGTTTGCCGGTTTTCTAGCTTAGGTGCTTGTTTTTGGGGCTGTGGAACGTCTTCTTCCAGAAAGGTCAAAACATCCTTCTGCAGGATGCTGGATACAGAGGCGAAATCGCTGCAAGATGTAAGTAGCAGTGTTTTGGGCACCTTCGCAGACGGCATGAACACTTGTGACAGCGACTCGTGTTGCAGAACATGAAACATCCTTCTGCAACATGTTGCATACAGAGACCAAAATGCTGAAATTGCCAGTTCCTGGGCATGTTCGCAAATGGCCTGAACGCTTGTGACAGTGTCTTGTTCCAAAAGCGTCCAACATCCTTCTTTAGCATGTTGTCTAAAAAAGAAAGCTGTAAATGTCAGTGCCTGGGGCATGGTCAGAGTACGTAACATGCCTCCCCCCCCTCCATCCAGAAAACATCAGGAAGTCGCATCGCACGATGTTTCACGGCGCCTTGTGCATGTGCTACCAACTATTTGAGTTGGTCTGGGAACACAACTCGATGTCAACTATCATTATTGCTTGAAAGGCTCGACATATGGAAAGATCAGAAAGGAGAGCTCTGCGGTTTCCGTATTTAATGCTAAGTTGCCGGCAAATGTAGAATACGCAGCTTAGTCAGGAAAATTGACTTGCACTTATGTTATGTCATCGTTGGTGAAGTTATTTTGCTTTTTTAACTTGCATGAGCCGAGCTCGTGGATCTTGGAAACGTGAACCGCTACAACCGATCTGTGCCCTTTTGACATGTTGGGGTTAGGATAATAAGGGGCCCCTTAATATGGACCCCAAATAGTAGGATCCCCTTATAATAAGGAACCCAATAAGGTTCCCCGCAATATCGTAAACCCCCTATGTAAACCTCAGTGATCTTGGACCTCGGATCGTTCAAAACAGAGGCCGGTACAAGCCGGTACAAACCGGTACGTAGAAGTTGTACCGGCCCATGTTTCCAAGATTCAGCATCCCAGATTCCACAAATTCCAGCGATGTTTTCCAGAGAAATCTTGAAAACATGAGCCGAGCTTGTGTTTCCAAGATTCGTCCAGAACACCTCTTTGCAATCTTAGATCTTGGATGCTGGAAAGGTTACCCGGTACAAGTTGCACCGATCTGTACCGATTTGTGCCGGTCCATGTATCACCAAACATACAGAGAATATGAGAACATACGAATCATATGAAGCAAAACGCTGGAGAACAAAATGAAAGAACACAGGAACCAGCAAACAACAGAAAGAAGCAGAAATAAGCCAAAGAAACGTGGATGACTGGGCAGGGGCGCGAATCCGTATATATATATATATATATATGTATATGTATAGATGCATATATATATATATATCTATGTACGATACTACTATCTATGTATATACATATATTCTCTTTTGCCAAGCTCATCGACTGAGCAAAAATGCTCGTTTTCTAGACTCATTCGCATCGCTGGTTTGTATTAAGCTTGCGATTCCGAGGACTCCGTCCACTTCCTGGCGCGGGCAGACCCACGAGAGCCCTCGCAGCCCAGCGCCCTGTGCTCCGCGGCAAAGGCGAAAGACCCTCCCATGTTCTCAGACTGTGAAGAGCTGCCCGCGTTTCTGGGCATCCATGCGGTCCACTGCCCGAATTCCCTTCAACGTGTGTATCGTATGTGCATAGCCCTCACATGGACTGCAACTCAAGCGGGAGAGATCAGCAACTTGTCACACTAGGAAGCCCTGCTCTGTGCCAGGCCGTTGGGTACCTGGCATCCGCTTTGGTTCTGGCTCAGGAAAGGGACGCGCAGATCCTTAAAGAGGCCGGGGAGATCAGCTGTCTGCACGTTGTGGCTCGGTCTTCGCCATAGGTCCGATGCGCTTCTCACGCTTCTTGCCTGGATGGTGGCTGGTTGCAGTCCAAGCGCCCTCCTTTTGACAGGCCGAGCATCTTGTGGCTTCTGCAGCTTGGGCTGCAGTGAGATCAGCGGTGGTGGTTCAGAACAACTCAGCTCAAACTTGGGGGGGCAATTTTGTCACTGTCCCTGAGGCGGAAGGACACATTAAGCACTGCGAGAACGTTGAGCCTGAGAGATTCAGCGTCCTCACGCTCTTGCGCACCGAGTGCCGGACTCAGGGCTCTTAGGTTCTTTTTGTTCTTTACAGGAGCTGTGAGGCTTCGTGAGTGTGCAATGCGGGCTGCGGTTGCCAGCATGAATTCGACGACAGTCAGCTCAAAATCAACGGTGCGAATCTTCTGAAGGGGTTTACGCAGGGCTCTCTTAGACCAGGTGGCCAATCTGGTGGCTTCTGCACTCAGTCCTATCATACCTCTTCCCCTGGCAGGCCCGGGTGTGCAGTCATGGGATGAGTTGGCACAGCAGACGCTGGATGCTTTCTGCATCTTGCTGCTCTGCATGTGAAGGCGGTGAAAGATGCAAGTCCCCAGCTTGGGTCGAACTGGCATGTGCTGGCGCTCCGACGAACCGGGTTCGTGACGGTGCGATGTGCCTTGCCAGGTCGCCACAGGAGGCACCGGCTCCAGTTTCGCGACTGCCGGAGACAGGTACGCTCACGCCACGAGTGGCGGGAGACTTGCAACACGCGCCGATAGTTGCCGCTGGTGTCAACGTCGTTTGTTTCCTTCAGCAGACTGTCGCGTGCACCCGGTCACCCGAGCCGCGTCAGGACAAAAGCCGGCTTCTGCACCTCAGACAGCGATGCCGTACCATGCTTGGGAATCAGGAATCGGGTGACAGGTCCAGGGGTAGGGGTTTCGCAATTCTCGGAGACCTCTTGCCGCTGCCACAGCTAGCTAGCCCAGAGAGTGACTGTCGCAGACTTGTCGCCTAGCCTTTGGCAACTTAATTACAACGACGTTAAGATGTACTCCGGATTCGTAGACTTGCAGTTCTTGCAGCGCGGAGCGGGCTCCATCCAGGATGTGTCCTGGTGCTTTGAGGCAGTGCTGGGGCCTCGAGCAGAAGCCCCCGAGCATGTGCTTGCTTCCCAAGGCCAGCAGCGTCGAGGGGTTTTCGGGGATCAGGGTTCAGCAGAAAGGCCAGCAGGCGTTGTGGAACGAGCATTGGAGGCACCCAAAGCCCAGAAGCCATCCTTTGCCCCCGCCAGCCAGGCCGTCTTTGTGCAGTATGATGGAGGCGTGTACCTCATGGATGCACCGCAGCTGGAGAAGCAAGGCTCCCCCTGACAGCCTCTTCTTGATCCTCCCTTCCCAATTCTGCTCATTACCTGGGTTCTTCTCTTGTTTAGAAATGGTGTAGAGTAGTTGCCCACTTTCGGCCGTTCGACTGGCACTGAAGAACTGAAGAAGCAGATCGCTGCGCAGGCATGCCCAGTGGGTCGCTGATGCCACCTGGTGATCAATTAAGTTGAGCCTTTTGAACAGATTAGAACTCGTTTCTCTGCAGACAGGGGTGACCGGCTGAGCCAGCCCGGAACAACATCCTGAAACTGACAAGACCCCATGTGGGAGGCATAGATAACACCCTGCAGGCTCTAAATCCTAAACCCCAGAAGCCCTAGAAGTTGCATCTGCGCCCCTCGCTTCACCATAGGTTGCAATTGCCGCAGGTGTTTGGCTGTCGTGGCACTAGTTCCTGCTAGCTAGTCTCTTGCTAGTTTGCTTTGCCGGTTCTTGTGTCTCGACATCGACAGATGACGCAGTCCCTGATCCGATTCTCGGATGACCCGCACGATGAGTTTGTGCAGCAGATTCACGCGAGTCTCATGCACGACCTGACCAGCGATGAAGAGGAAGACCAGAAGCAGGAGAGTCAGGAAGCGAAGGTCTTCGCAGAACCTGCCTCCGCTCGGCCTTGCCCAGAGAAGTGCAACCCTTGTGTCCTCCACCTGTCAGCCATGGGCTGCCGGTACGGTCAAGCATGCAAGTACTGCCACGAGCATCAGCAGGGCGAGCGATTTCGTGGCCCGAGGCCACGGCGGGAACCGCGATACGCGCTAAAGAAGCAGATCAATGCTGCTTTGGAAGCTCGGTGCTGTTGGGGGAGGGAGCTTGTTTAAAAAAAAACTACCAACAAGTTTTGGGGAAGCCCGTTGCACCCTGAACACTCCAGCCCGCAAAAAAACATGCGAAACGCTGAAAACACTGGTGGGCGTGGCACTTTTCAACATAAGACCACGTTGCAGTTACCCCGTTCCACCCTGAACCCTCACAAAACACCAAACCCGAAAACGTGCAGAAATCGCAAAAACATATCCCCAAAATAAACACTGCGAAGTGCTGAAAACACTGGCAGGCGTGGTACTTTTCAACAACACGCCACCTTACAGGCACTCCAAGTCCTGAGAAATAAAAGCCGCCAACAAAGCCCCTTTCAATGTGCGAGCACTGCCCTGCGTGGGTTAAAACCACATTTCCTGGTACAAACGGTCCAGGGCCGCTAACGCCCGCGTGACCTAGTGTTACTGCATTCATTCGCCGTACGACAAAAAGCTGCTGCAGCTGCAGCCTTTGTGGGAAGGGCTTCTAAAGTCTCACCCGAAGCTGGGTGAATTGCTGGCCACCTGCACGGCTGAACCGACAGACGGCAAGGCAAAAACCAGCAAAGAAGGGATTTTGGAGATTTGTTGAAGCAACCTCGAAGAGGAACTCTGTGCCCAGCGTGGATTTTCCACGATGGATGGGGAGTACCGCCTGCCCAACATCTCAGGTCTCCGACAGTGGTTTTTTGGCAAGCTTTTCGACTTTCCAAGCTGCCTAGTACATAAGCACTCAAGGGGTGTCATCGAAGAGTCTTGTTGTACTACTTGGGCCAGGGAACCGATCCACGAAATCAGCCGCAAACTGAAGTTTGGCCACGCTGACGACATCAGCACCTCATTTTCCAAACAAAAACCAACGAGAGTTCAAAAAACTCCAAGAAACCGCCTGATGTCGTCGATAATCAGTGAATCTCAAACAGCGCGGGCACACTGATCCCAAATATCCCAATCGATCGCGGATGCTCAAGGTGATGTTCACAGCAAAGAGGCCCTTTAGGCAGGGACCAACGGTGCCTCTCACGCTCGAAGGGCAATTCTTTAGGCTTGCACAGTACTCTGAAGCAATGGTGTGAAAATGCCTGCTGAGTGTAGTTCTGATTCCGCGCAGATTCTTAAACCCGAGATGGGTCCCGAAAACCACTCAACAATGGAGGCCCCAAGGTTCGAAGACCCGTGGTGGGGGTTCCCTAAACCTTAGACCCACTTGGAGGTTCATGGTACTTAGTACCCAATTATATCTGTACTAGCATGTTAGTGCACTTAAGGGACTTGTACGTGGGGTATAAGTACAGTTGTAATTGGTTAATAAGTACCATGAACCTCCCAGCAGTACTTCAGGAAGCGTGTGGAGAAGACCCGACCATGGTGCACGAAACGCTTCAACGGCTCGCGGCGGGCTATCCATGGGCTCGGAACTTGTTGACAGGACCACCCGAAACCAGACACCCGACACCCTAAACCCTAAACCCTAAACCCTAAGCCCTAAACCCTAAACCTTAGGTGCAGGGTAGCGGCTTCGGGCTCCCTGGAAGCATAGCCGCTATGATGTTCAACTCACTTGCAAGTCGACAGGACCCCAAAACCTCACAGCCCGAACCCCGAAGATCAAAATCACGAAGTGCGCCCTCGACCCTCTAGAACCTTCAAACTGCCCGAGCCGTTAGCATCGAAGGTTTCGGGTGTTTTCCGTATACTTTGGGAAACGCCTGAGGACGAATTTGATGACCAAATGAACTTTCTGTTGTCATCGGAAAGCCCCATAGTCTATGGTTCTAGTAACTCTAGTAGTTCTAGGGTCCCTATCAAAGACTCCCAAAGAGCAGATTGCGCACCCCACCCCCTGCAAACTTCAACCCTAAATAAGCCCTAAACCCTTATCCCTAAACCCTAAACAGATATTATTTTCCTGGAGGCCAGTTGACCCGGCGCTTTGTTCAACATCCCGTTGGGCTTCAGACGACGGGCCTACATGGACGCCGTCCTGAGTGGGGTACAGATGATGAGGGCTCGTACAACCAAAGTTCCGAAACAAATCCCTGAACTCTGAGACCTGCATCCTCAATATGCCTTGAAGGTTGACATGTATTTTCTGAACAGGGTGATCCACCAGATACTCTTGCCATCGGATCACCCATGCAGGTCTGCATTTTGGTGAGCAGACCATTCTAGGCCCAGCCGTACATGTTCCACAATCCATCCAACCTACCTCCCCTAAGGCTCTAAGGAAGTGGACCCTGTTCTTCACGCATCCGTTGGCTCTTACCTTCCTTAATGTGATCTCTGCACCCAAGCCGGCTGGGGCCTGAAGTGGTTTCGAAGGATCCTTCCGGGTTCTTTCAACGATTTCATGAGGTCCAAGTATGTGAATCAGCATTTCGAGTCTTGCGAAACTATGTGTTGTGGCTGACTAGTTTGGTCGGGTCAACATCGTTCATGCCCCGCACACGCGCTCAGAGTCTCTGGTACGCGCGGACGCAGCATTGAGGGCCGATGGCCGAGGGTTTATGTGGTTCGCTTACAGGACTCATCGGGCTCCATCTGCTTTATGCTTTATGAGTGCTGAGCACCAGAGCCTCCGAGCTGAAGAATGTCTGGGGCGGAGGGGGCAGTCTCCGTTTCCCCATAGAACGCCCTGCAGCTTCGGGGTTGAGGGTTTAGGTTTGAGGGTTTAGGGTTTTGTGAAATCCGACACAAGAAGCCCTAGTCAGTTCAGCATGTGGAGCCAGGGCGAACGGGGGATTCGAGTTGCTCTCCTCCCATTTTCTGTGCGTGAGCCGCTGTATGTTTTATGCAGATCTTCCAAGACTAAGACCCCCGAGGGACGATTCCCTGAACGACACTAGGATCCTGAAAAAAGAAAGTAGGGAAGCAGGATCCTTAAAGAGAATGTGGGGGAAAGCTCCTTTAAACCTTACCCTGGAAGATCTGGGCCAGGGTCCTACTAGGATCCCATGATTGTGCCCACTGCAGCTATGTGCCAGCTCAGCTTGGATTTGCCCCTGCCGGAAGTCAGGAGCCAATATTGATGGTTGAAGTGATTTGAGTTGTAAGGGGAAGGTGCATGGTCCCTGAATATGGCCCCTTGCCTTCTCGAAAGGGTTCTGAAGTATCGGCCCTGGGGTGTTCCAGGGTCTCTAAGCGGTATATCAGGGTTCCCAAGCAAGGGCCTATATTAAGGGAACCCAGGATGTCTATTCGAGGGTCACTTAAGGGCCAACCTGTCCATTGTGACTTTGAGGCCTTCAGCGGAGAACATTTGGATCCAATATGGTATCTTGTTGGGATTCAGGGTTTAAGGTTTAGGGTTTAGGGTGTGGGTCAGGGTTTAGGGTGAAATAGTGACTCTACAGCCCCTTTTGGGCGCCTACGTATATATGTGGGTACTCACCTCCGTCGAAGCCCCAGATACTGCAACTGCGAAATGCCGGCGATGGGAGTCTTCCAGAACCCAAGTTGATTATTCGCGTCGGCATACAGAGCGTCGCGGAATGTAGTTTTAGCGTCGCGGAATGTCAAGTTACGGCTGGGGGGGGTGTCCCAGATCGTTGTCCGCTTGGGATGGTTTTTTAGTCTAATTGGTCTATTCAAAGTGTGGTCCATTTGGGATGGGTTTTCTTTCTGGATAGCCCCCCCACAAAGCCCGTACTGCAATGCAGCATCGGTACAGCACAACCACGGTTCTAAGCTTTGAGTGCTAGCTAGGCTCTACAATATACAGGCCCTATACCCTTCGCTCTTCTTCCAGTTCGTCAAGCCTTGCAAGAAGCCTGAACAAAGGTTTCAGATTAAACAGTGTGCGAAGGATGCTGCGCAGCCGTTTCACAAGTTCAATGGTGCAACGCGAGGCTTAAGGTTTGGAATATTGGACCCAGGATTTCGCAGATCAGGGAGAAATTGGGTTCAGGGTTTTCTTGGAGCAGTTTTGGTCGCTTGCACCATGCCGGAGGAGACATGGATACATTTGTTGGCCCAGAAGGAGCCCTAAGGGTCCCAAATGGCCCGAAGTAGGTAGGTGCCATTCGTCTAAAGACTGAGAGCTACATATTCGGTTTGTTATACTTGGGAGCCCTGTAAGGGACAAACTGGGCGCAGAAGATGAAACAAGCGCAGTGAGGGCAGGACGCATCCGGCGACCCCTCGCTGGCGAGTGAAGCAAAACTTGGCATGGCCGGCCCCTGCTTCATACTTGTCCCTAAGCCCTATAAACCACTAAACCCAAAGCCCAAGGCCCTTGCTGGGGTTAAGGGGCAAAACTTGTCGGAGGGTTCCACCCGGCAACCTGCCCTAAACTTTACACCAAGACCCCCCTAGGCAAGTTGCCTGGGCACAGCAGCATCTGTCGTTTGCGGCTTGAGGTACAGGGGCAAAGCAAGAAATCGGCTCCCTTGATGCCCTATGGAGGCTTATGGCCCCCGAAAACCCCAAAGCCTTATTTGGAACGTCATATGAGAGGGTTACGACACAATACAAGAGAAGCTGGTACACACATGGCCTCAAAACAAGATTGGGTCTCAATATGGTCGGTTGTGCTAGATACAATCAATCCTGCTTGCGGCTTGTTTTTGTACTTCATACGGAGAAAGAGGAAGTAGAAGGAGTACAGCAACAAAGCAAGATCACGAGGAGCACAGCAGCAAAGCAAGATCACATGTGTTGGACCACGTCGGCCCCCCGTCTCGCATTTCTTGCCCAGGCAGCTCTTCCGGGAGGGTCGCCCCATTCGGCGACGGGCGGCCGCTGAGACACTCTGCGAGGCGTTTTGGGCCGTTTCTTGCAGTTGACAGCATATAATATATATATATATATATATATATATATATATATATACATATATATAGGAGGTACAAGCTTGCGGCTACCGAGGGTTGCAGCCGTCGGATCAAGGGTGGTGCAGGGGAAGTGGAAGTTAGTCGGCCATGATCTCTATACGTGCCTGCTTCATTCGATGCCCTGGATCAGTGGTTACCACGCCTACACCGATCGTGTATTCGAAGCCTTCTGTCTTTTGACTGGGCCCGGTCAGGTGGGGCAACCACGCCTCGAGGAGGCATGGGCTTGTGGTTGAACTTCTAAACGAAGCGAGGGAGGCCAGGAGACTTAGCATCCGTTTATCACGAAAGCTAATCCCTGAGAGAGATAGCACAGTTGCCCCTAAACCCCAAACCCTAAGCCCTAAGCCCTAAGTCATGCGAAGGGGGTCAACACCACCAACGAAATCCTGAGCCCTAATCCGCGAGAGAGCCTAGAAATCAGGTCAGGGTCTACACAAACCAAAGGGTGTGCATTCACACAGACAAGCAACCCCAAAAGGAACGCCACACGGAATTCGCCCAGGACATGTCATTTCGCGACACCAGCCTCCCGGATCCACCCCACACCCACCCCCCAGCCTGCTACCACGGCATTGACTTATAGGCAGGTTTAGGGTTTAGGGTTTAGAGCGTTTCAAGCCAGACGGGTTTGGATTTCGGGCTTGCGATTCGGGGTTCGGGCTTTTCCTTTCTGGGCTTGGGGGTTTTCGTTTGTAACTTGGGCAAGAAGGGCTTAGGGAGATGCTATATCCGACCCCGCCTCCCCAAAACTCCCTCCACGAGCCTTCGCCCCGCACCCTGACGCCCAAGTCTGCCATAGGTAGGCTTGGCTCCACATACCAGCCACATACTCTCCACCAGAGTACGAACCAAATAAGCAACGAGTTCAATCAAGAACAAGAACAAGTCAAGATCATCCCCCATGGGCGCAAATGCTGTTCGGCTCATGCAAGCACCTCGATGCCGCCCACTGCCTCAGTCGTGTCTGCGGGGGTTGCTGTAAGAGTCCACGGTGTATGCCGCGTCAAATGTGAGAACGGCTTCTGCGTCGAGAGGCCGCCAGCTTCTCGGAGACACGGATCTTCGGCCGGAGGATCCTGGCAGTAGAGGCCCGGCAGTTGGGCAGCGTGGAAGAATGTGCAGACGAGTGTGCTCCCCGGCCTTGACCTCCGATGCCCTGCCAGCCGCTGCGTTGATGTTGCCATGCAAGGGATCACAGTCACAGAAGTCGCCATGCAACCACGCAGGACCCCGTTCTGCAAAGTGCCGTGTATTCGGTGAGGTCCACAGTATGAAGTGAGCGACCCACATGTGGCATGAAGGTAAGTTTCAGGAGACTCTCCTAGCACAGCAACGGGAAGCAACCATGCGAAAGTCCATGCGAAACCCCAAGTAGAACATTGACCAAAGCTCCCGACATCCCATGCTAAGACTACTGAGGCTACTTTGGCGCCATTCAGTGTGGGTCTTTACCTGGAGGTGCGCAGGTTGCACCTTGACTCCGAGCTTGATGCAAGTGAATGCTATTCTGATGGAATTTGGATTGGCGGCCCACCATCCTATTTCATCCCATTTCTTCATTCATCAAGGGCTCTATCCTAGGTCCCCAGCTGCACGTCTGGTAGACCTGAGCAGGGAACATCAGCCAGCGATCCTTACAACGCCGGGCCGCCAGCGAATAGGACTCGTTGTATGCAAGTGTGATATGGCATCTGGCCTCAGTTCTTTTTCTGCGATCTGTTGCTGCCATTGCCCTGTTCCTGTGCCGAGATGTCCAAGGCAGAATGGCTCCAAGCCTATGCCACTGCGTTTGGGAGGCCGCCGTGAGACAGTATCCGGGCAAGATGCCCGTGTGCTCAGACGAGCTTCATCCTAGGATGGCTCCTGGCATGCTTCAGATGAGCATCGATTCCCTGAAAAAGTCCTTGAGTATCAACAATGGACGTGAGCAGCATGACCCACCCAGCAGAAGGATGGGTTTGGATCCGCACGTCATCTCGAAGAGCGAGGCAGACATTCGCGTTTCAGGGCTTCGTGGCTGCAGGGATGCCGTAGATTTATGGATGTAGGGTGGCTTTCCCGAGGTTGATGGGTTGATGGCTGACGGTTAATCTTCACCAGGTTCGCTAAGGGAGCTGCAATCGTTCAGGCACCTCATCCTGTGATGATCCGGGTATCGCGTAGGCATATGTCTAAGATCATCCTATAAATTCGCAATGAAAGTCACAGGTATGTACATATTCGTAGACATACACATGTACACACACATACACATGTACACACACACACACACACATGTGTGTGTGTGTGTGTGTGTGTGTGTGTGTGTGTGTGTGTGTCTTGTGTGTGTCTTTACGCAAACCACTGGAAGTGTCAACATACAGGATGCGAGCTTACGGACCCCCCCCCCCCCCCGCCGCAAGCCTCAAGCCAGGAGGCACAAGCGGGGGTTCTCTACTTCTGGCGCATCAACCAGATGTTCGGAGGCCGGCTTTAGGGCTCAGGGTTTAGGGTATACTATCTATCGTCTTAACGGGGTAACGGTGGAGGAACAGTAGCTGTTGTAAGCGGCCCCTCTTATAAGAAAATTCCCCCCCCCCCCACACATCAAAATCGGGGACGAAGTTACAGGACTCTAGAGCAGTCCTCCCCCCCCCCACGCCCCCCTCTAAACCCTAAACCCTTAACCAAAACCCAAAACCCAAAGCCCAAAGCCCTAAACCCTAAACCCTAAACCCTCAACCCTCAACCCTCAACCCTCAACCCTCAACCCTCAACCCTCAACCCTCAACCCTCAACCCTCAACCCTCAACCCTCAACCCTCAACCCCTCAACCCTCAACCCTAAACCCTAAACCCTAAACCCTGAACCCGCCCGCCACCCCTCTCACTTCTGTTGGGGTAGGCGGGCGCTGTCGAGCGGCAGCGAGACCAAGCAGGCTGAGCTGGGCTGCGAAGCCCGCAGGCAACACCCCTGAGGAGAGTCGCCTAGCTAGAGTCGCCTAGCAAGTCCCTGATATATATTGTATTACCCTAAACCCGGCCATTTTGCTGTGCGGAGGCGCGCCCTTTAAAACGGATACCCCCCCCCCCCCCCTATCCGAATTCAATTTGGGGGGGGCCCGGGCCTTTAAAACGGATCCCCCCCCCCCCCTTTCCGCAGTCCATTTGGGGGTGCCCGGGCCTTTAAACGGATACCCCGCCCCCCTTCCTGGGCATTTCTGGGCTCCTCCCGGACAGTTTCCGCACAGTTTCTGAGCCTTTTTGAACCCCTTGCGGACAGTTTCTGAGCCTTTTTGGGCTCCTCCCGGACAGTTTCTGAGCCTTTTGGGGCTCCTCCCGGACAGTTTTTGAGCCTTTTGGGCTTCTCTCGGGCCTTTTTCTTTTTGGGCCCCTCGACAGTTTCTGAGCTCCTCCCGGACAGTTCCTCCCGGACAGTTTCAGAAACTGTCCGGAGCCCAAAAAAGCCCAGAAACTGTCCGGCAGCACCCAAAAAGGCTCAGAACTGTCCGGGAGGAGCCCAAAAAAGTTCAGAAACTGGCCGGGAGGAGCACAGAAATGCCCAGTAACTGTCCGGGAGGACCCCAACAAATTTCAGAAACTGTCCGGGAGGATCCCAGGAACTGTCGCAGAAACTGTCCAGGAGAACCCAAAAAGGTTCAGAAACTGTCCAGGAAGAGCTCGGCGGAAACTGTCCGGGAGGAGCCCAAAAAAGCTCGGAAACTGTCCGCTTAGAAACTGTCCGGGAGCTCAAAAAGAGCCCAAAGAGACTCGGAGCCTTTTCATGCTCCTCCCAGACAGTTTCTGCCTTTTTGGGGCTCCGTTTCTGAGCCTTTGTGGAACAGTTTCCGAGCCTTTTTGGGTTCCTCCCGCCGACAGTTTTTGAGCCGTTTTGGGCCCCTCCCAGACGTCGACCATTCCTTTTTTGAGGTCCTCCCGGACAGCTTCTGAGCCTTTTGGGCTTCTCCGGACCGATTCCGAGCCTTTTGGAGCTCTTCCGGACAGTTTCTGCGCCTGTTTGCCTTTTTGGGCTCCTGCCTTAGCAGCTCCCAGAAACCTGTGCGGGAGAGCCTGGAAGCTTTGCAGGAGCTTTGGCAACCTTCACAAGCTTCGAAAGCCCCTCTTCTGTTGAAGGGCCAGCCCTGCGACCTTTTCACAGCCTAATTTTGGTTTTTTCCATCTTCATAGCAAAACAGTGTTGGAGACCCCCTTGGTCAAAACTCTGACCCCCCCCTTGAAGGGGAAAGTTTGCCTTCAAAATGGAGCTTGCCCGAACCTTTGGGCTTCTGCCAGACCATTTCTGTGCCTTGAGTGCCTTTTTTCCTCTCCCGGACCGGTTTCTCCCCGGTTGGGGCTTCACCCAGCCCATTTCCGAGCCTTTCCTCCGGGACAATTTCGGCACATTTCTGATTTGGGCTTCCCAGACCATTTCTGAGCCGACTGCATCTTTAAAGCAACAAGCCTGCATTGACACTCCGGCAAAGAGAATAGAAACAATGAGAAGGCCCTCCGGCCGAAGACGCCCCCCAACGCAAAACTTAATTTTCTTTCGGAAGCTCGCAATTCCAACGTCTTTCCCATGGCATCTTTTTAGATGTTCTTTTGCAGCAAGGCATCTTCATAGGCAAGCTCCATGACATAAGGAAGTACATTATCATGAGAGACTAGTTCCAAGTCTTTCGCCATTCAGCCTGGACACCCCGCGTAAATAGTAGAAACAATGAGAAGGCCCCGCAAAACTTAATTTTCTCTCGGTGGCTTCTAATCCTAATGTCTTGTGCAAGGCTTCTTCTTCGATGTTACCATGAAGCAAGGCATCTTCATATGTCAACTCCATTCGAGATACTACCTTGACACTCCGGCATAGAGAACAAAAACAATGAGAAGGCGCTCCGGCCGAAGATGTCCCCTAGCACAAAAACACTTAATTTTATCTCGCAAGCTTCTAGACATGACTTTCACAAGGCACCTTTCTAGCAACAGGTCTTTCGCCATGCGCCCCCAACGCAAAATCTGACTTTTCTGCAGGGGTTTATTTCCACTATCTTGTTCAAGGCATCTTCTTCGATGTTCCCCCCAGGCTTCTTCTTCGATGTTACCTTGCAGCAAGGCATCTTCATAGGCAAGCTCCATCACATGAGAAATAAGCATACTACAGTAGATATTAGTCCGAAGTACAGCGTTGAGTGCAGAAGTGTTTGAGTGTGGGCTGGCTTTGGTTCGGCTGGCTCTGGTTTGTTTCGCTGTGAGTCGTGTTGGGGTGGCCTCGGGGTGGGCATGTCTTCATACTATTGCGTTCAGCTGACCCGTGCTACACCCTAGACCCTAAACCCTAAACCCTAAACCCCAAACCCTAAACTAAGTGAGGGGTCGCTTCCGTCGAGCGACAGACCCCGAACGCTCGGCCGAGGGCCTTACAGCCGAGGGTTAAGCCTCACCGTCTGTCCTGGCCAGGCCAACGGACATCGGCCTTTTTTACGACAACGTCAGTACTCGGCTAAGGGATGGCCGGCACCCAGACCACCTTTAGCGTAGCTAAAGTTTTACCCAAATCCTAAGGACTTATTCAGGCTTTTGGGTTCAGGGTTTGCCGGGCCAACCCCCCCCCCTGGCCCCTGCTAGCTGGATTCCTGCACCAGAAGGCGGGTTCAGGCGGTGCAAATTTCGTGATTGAAACTGGGCTTTTTCAGGCCCTTGGCCCTCCCGGGCCAAGGGCCCCCGCCCTCCCGGGCCAAGGGCCCCCGGGCCAAGGCCCCGGCGCCAAGGGTTCCCGGCCCCCAAGGGCCTCCTGACGAAGCTGCCAGGGCCAAGGGGTTCCCGGGCCAAGGGCCCGCCGGGGCAAGGGCGACGGCCCAAGAAGTTTTTTTGGCAATAAACCCTAAACCCTAAACCCTAAACCCTAAACCCTAAACCCTAAACCCTAAACCAACCCTAAACCCCAAACCCTAAACTAAGTGAGGGGTCGCTTCCGTCGAGCGACAGACCCCGAACGCTCGGCCGAGGGCCTTGCAGCCGAGGGTTAAGCCTCACCGTCTGTCCTGGCCAGGCCAACGGACATCGGCCTTTTTTACGACAACGTCAGTACTCGGCTAAGGGATGGCCGGCACCCAGACCACCTTTAGCGTAGCTAAAGTTTTACCCAAATCCTAAGGACTTATTCAGGCTTTTGGGTTCAGGGTTTGCCGGGCCCCCCCCCCCCGGGAGCCCCTGGCCCCTGCTAGCTGGATTCCTGCACCAGAAGGCGGGTTCAGGCGGTGCTCAATTTCGTGATTGAAACTGGGCTATTTCAGGCCCCGGAACCAAAGGTTCCCGGCCCCCAAGGGCCTCCTGACGAAGCTGCCAGGGCCAAGGGGTTCCCGGGCCAAGGGCCCCCCGGGGCAAGGGCGACGGCCCAAGAACAAGGGCCCCCAACAAAGGGCCAAGAGTTTTTTTGGCAATAAACCCTAAACCCTAAACCCTAAACCAACCCTAAACCAACCCTAAACCCCAAACCCTAAACTAAGTGAGGGGTCGCTTCCGTCGAGCGACAGACCCCGAACGCTCGGCCGAGGGCCTTACAGCCGAGGGTTAAGCCTCACCGTCTGTCCTGGCCAGGCCAACGGACATCGGCCTTTTTTACGACAACGTCAGTACTCGGCTAAGGGATGGCCGGCACCCAGACCACCTTTAGCGTAGCTAAAGTTTTACCCAAATCCTAAGGACTTATTCAGGCTTTTGGGTTCAGGGTTTGCCCCCCCCCCCCCCCCCGGGAGCCCCTGGCCCCTGCTAGCTGGATTCCTGCACCAGAAGGCGGGTTCAGGCGGTGCTCAATTTCGTGATTGAAACTGGGGAAGCTGCCAGGGCCAAGGGGTTCCCGGGCCAAGGGGGGGGCAAGGGCGACGGCCCAAGAACAAGGGCCCCCAACAAAGGGCCAAGAGTTTTTTTGGCAATAAACCCTAAACCCTAAACCCTAAACCCTCAACCCTAAACCCTAAACCCTAAACCCTAAGAATCCTCCGCCACCCTCCGCCCCCGGAAGATGGACACTTAGAGGCTATGCTGCACGTGCGTGCCTTGTACCAAGGAACCACCCGCAGAATAGACACAACGTTCAGCAAGAGGCATCCGGGCACGGAGGGCGCGGAGGGCGCGTAGGGGGCGGAGCGGGCGGAGGGCGCAGAGCGCGCTGAGCGAACGGAGGGCGCCGAGCACGCGCGCGGAACGCACGGAGGGAATTCAGAGCCATCAACCGGCTATCATGCTTTCCCCTCTTATACACCCCGTTCAACCGGATACATCGCGCTCTGAACCCTTTGTCTTGATGTCCACGTGTACTCGTCAACCGAATGTCACGCTCCCCATCCGCGCTGCCCCCCAAACCCGTCCGTCAACCGCACATCCCTCTCCCAGCAAAATGTTCCGACCCCCCTCCCTTGACTGTTTCGTCTCCTTGGCCTCCCGTCAAAATGCATTCCGTCCGACCCTCCTCCGTGAACCGTCTCCTCTTCCATTTTCGTCAGAGCGCGATCCGATAGCACGCCTTCCGCGTTGAAGCGCTAAACGCGAACCAAACCCGAAAAAGGTTTTCGGGAAGAAGGCAAGAAAACAACGAGCACGCGCAGAATAGACGTTAAGCGTCCAAGGGACCCCCCCCCCCTCCCTCCCCCATCCTGAGGAGGGCAGTTTGCTGGGGCGTTCGGGGTGGGCCTCGCCGTGGCGCAGCACCTCGGGGCCCAGGACTTGGTCTCGTTTTGGGAGTGGCGTGGAAAGTAGGTTGTAGTAAGGTTTAGGGTTGAGGGTAGGGTTTCGGGTTTTAGGTTCAATGGTTCGGAGTTGATGCGCCCCTGTTGATAGGGGCCCGGTCGCGTACGGGGGTGGTCTTGGTATTCTGACTGACCCACCCTAAACCCTAAACCCTAAACCTTAAACCCTAATTCCTAAACCCTACACCCTAAACCCAAAACCCTATTCTGCCGTGTGAATAGAGCCGCGCGAAGGCCCTGATGGCCCGGGGCGCGGCGCCGTGGCCGAGACCAGAAACCATGCAGCCTGGGGCCACAAACAGGGGGGTTTACGAAATTCGGGGACCCCTAAAATAGACCCCTAAAATAGACCCCCCCCCAAATAGTAGGATCCCTGCATAAGAAGGACCCCAATAAGGTAACCCCTGATATCGTAAACCCCCAAACAGGAACAGATCCAGCACTGCCGCAATGCTCCGGGAATCTTGTGCCCCGAGGTTGTACCAGGACAAAATCGCACTACGGGAGCTCTTTGCAAGGCTGCTTAAGAGAATTTGCAGCCCAACTGAGTTTGTGGGAGTGTCTTCTTGCTGTGGGTCAAAAGACTTGATGTGGGAACAAGCGTGCGTAGTTGGCAGTGGGGCAGTGGCCATCAGCAAGTCTCGCCGAGCAGCCAGCATGCCACGCAGGGTGGGCGTGCCAGCGCCAAAGAGTTGGGTGGTGACCACGATGGCGGACCTGGAGAAGCTCTTGTAGCCCAGCTGCATTTCTGGCGCCAAAATCCTCGGGTCCGTGGTGGGCAAAGCAAGCCCTCAACTCTAAGGAAGGAGGGCCAGCTGAAGGAGTCGGACTTCCCGCTTGCCCGCTCCTGTGAGTCCGGCATAGTCCCATCCCAGCTGTAGGCGTAAAATGGACCATTCGGGTTCTCGGAGCTCGAATTTCGCAATTTTGCACGGACCAGTAATATCATGCTCCGAGCGCAGCTCTGGATAAGGTCCTGAAGCATCCCTATGCTGCTTCAAGCCGCGGCATGAGGCGCATGCTGCCTTTTTCTTGGGTATTCGGTCGGTGTGTGTGTGTGTGTGTGTGTGTGTACATGTGTGTGTGTGTGCTCTCGAAAAAGTGGTCTGGCACGTTGTGAGGCTCATCGTTGTTTAGGTATCCCTCGCAGCCTCCGTGGAGCTCGGTATCTCCTCAGCTTTACACACTGCTCCATTGATTCAACGTCAAGCTTGGAAAAGAGTACCTTTCTCATCTTTCGAAACCCTGAACCCATCCAAGCCCCATACGAGTGGCGTGCTCCGAGGCTTGAGGGCTCTTAGGAGAGTCTGGACTGCCCTAATGGCCCTGATGCCCTGAGCAGGTCCTGCGCCTCCATGGCTGAGGCAGCCCAAGTGGTGTCGCAGTGGCTAAAGGAGCACCAGGTGTCCGGGGGCCCAAAGGTTTCACAAGGCCGAAACTCAGGATGCTCCGCCTACCAAGGTAGCATAGGCCCCGTAGGCCGTCTTTGAGTGCTGAAAGTCAAGATCGAAAGAAGGAAGTGAATGTGAAGTGAGACCGAAGGCGGATGCGAGATGATGTAAGAGTCAGGCCGTGCCTGCTCCAGCACCGCCTGGCGATCTCGCGCGACATGCGCGTTACCTATGCAAGGGGCCTTACAGGGGTGAACCTTGCAGGACTGGCTGCTGGGCCTTGAATGAGAGATTCTTGATACGTGATGCTTGTCAAGGTGGGAGAGATGTCTGTGAGAGAGCTGGCGCTGAGCTGACTTTGGAATGCGTTTCGGCCAGTTTCCAAGGTTGGCGGTGAAATCGTTCAAGGCTACTGGCGCGTGAAGGCCCAGCCCCGAGACACCTCCGCGGGTGTAGTTGATGTAGTTGGAATCGTTTTACCCTAAACCCCAAAGTCTAAAGCCCAAACCCCAAACCCTAACCTAATCCAGCCATGATTCGTGATGATCGGGCTAGGCCTGTTTGGAAGACGCCGGTGAGTTGCATGGGCCCGCTGTGTCCGAGCCGTATCCCAACAATTCAATGAGTGCGGCTGTAGTACGAAGCCGGCAGATACACTGCGCAGCACAGCGCACCTCTTCTACGACCAGCCAATCCGCCTTTAACGGCTTGAATCCTTGCAGCGCACATCTCAGGATGTTCATCCTTGAATCAGGTTCTTTGATTCTTCGCAAAGGGCTTATATAAGCTGGGGGATGCTTAAGTACACCATGCCGACGCCGAAAAGCCTCTCCAAAACACCCTTCCAACCTCAACCCTCAGCCCTCAACCCTCAGCCCTAAACCCCTCAACCCTAAACCCCCCAACCCTAAACCCCCCAACCCTAAACCCCTATAAACCCCTAAACCCTAAACCCGAAACCCCCAAAACCCAAGAGGCCGACTCAAACGACCTGAGCAGCGGCTCCGCCGCCGGCTCGCGCCTGGACTTCGCCATCCCCCGGGAAGCGCCTGAGCCTCGGTCCTGTGGGGTTTAGGGTTTAGGGTTTAGGGTAGGGGTTGGGGTTTATATAGTGTTTCGGGTTTGGGGTTTAGGGTTTAGGGTTGAGAGTTTAGGGTATGTAAGAGGTAGTTGGTTAGAACTTGAGCCCTGAGTGCTGTACGATTTTAAAGGCTGTTCATGGGGCTTTAGGGTTTTGGGGTGTAGGGTTTTGGGCTTAGGGTTTAGGGTTTAGGGTTTAGGGTGTAGGGGTAGGGTTTAGGGTTTAGGGTTTAGGGTTTAGGGTTTAGGGTTTAGGGTTTAGGGTTTCGGGTTTAGGGTTTAGGGTTTAGGGTTTAGGGTTTAGGGTTTAGGGTTTAGGGTTTAGGGTTTAGGGTTTAGGGTTTAGGGTTTAGGGTTTAAGTTTTGGGGTAGCTGCAAACTCTGCACATCAGGATTGCGCCGTTCGTCCGAAGCTTTGCGCAAGCGACAGGCCCGGAGCCCCGGCGACTGGTGTTTAGAGAAGTAGGGTTTAGGGTTTAGGGTTTAGGGTTTAGGGTAGGGTTTAGGGTTTAGGGTTTAGGGTTTAGGGTTTAGGGTTTAGGGTTTATTTGGGGTGAAGGCTCGGCTGCTGCCAGGCTGCTCATGCTGCAAATCTCAAGCCTTTCGAATGCCCCGTTAACTTCCCGTGGCGCCAGCGCTGGCAAAGCCGCTACATGCATTCGCCTTAGCCGATCTGGAACACTGATGTCGAGCATTTCCCCAGATGCTAAACACACATTAGAGACTGCATGTGTGCGCGTCCCGAAATTCCACCTCGAAAGGTGCAACTGCAACCGCTGCTCGAGCACAGTTTTCGGGCTAAAGTGGTGTTCACTTTTGTTTTCCCCCCTTTTTGGTCGGTCCCGGAAGTTGCTGCATCTGGCTTGGTCTGGCTTGTCCCGGAACCTACTGCATCTGGCTTGTCCCGGGAGGAGAGCTTTCCAAAGAGATGGCTCGTAAGTTTTTTGCATGGGCTGACCTGAGCTTTACCTGCTGGCAGTACATCGCTGCACGAAATCCTGTGTCGTCAGTTTCCCGGAAGACGAAACCCTAAACCGTTAGCCCTATACTTGGACACCACACCCGAAACCGGCTAGCGGTTTTCGTTGCGGAGGGTTCTGGGTTTCTGTTGCTTGCCTCTTGGTTGGCATTACGGGCTTCGTCCTTCTGCTGCTACGCTGTCTTTGTTACGTCCCTGGGCGGTTTCTATTGCGGCCCGCACCCCATGCAAGCTCAATACTCCCCGGCGAAAGCCAAAGTATGGTTTTCAGAAGTGCTGTGGCCGAGAGGCATTGATATCGGCGGCATGGACATCGCCTTCCCAGAAGCAAGTTCGGGTTTTGAACTCAGCCTGGGCGCGTGTGGGCCCCGCAATGTGGGCTGAGGCTTGTGCAAATGCATGTTGCCGAGAAGTTGGCAGCATGTTTGGCCCAGGGACCCTGTGAAGAACGCCGCAGATCTGATGAAGCACCGAAAGCAACCCAAACCGCAATCCGAGCCCAAACCCAGACTTCAAATCTTCCCAGCACCCACAAAGCCCTGAGATGAGGGCCCGTGGTCTTCGAAGTGTCACCGATCTTCGATCTCAACCCCGAGCCGCCCGAGGAGCCGGCAAGCCCGAAAGTTTTGTGGGTTTCGACAATTTGGGAGCTTCAGAGGGGGGGGGGGGGGGGGGGGGGTGGGGTTTAAGGGATCTCAAGGAGGTTTAGGGAGGTTTGGGCGGAGACTCGTATGGGGTTTAGGGGGTGTGGGGGGTTTGGAGTTCAGGTGTCCGGGGCTAGGGCAGGTTGAGGGGTTTTGGAAGGAGTGGCGCAGCGTGCCATACCGAGAGTGGCGGCCCTGGAGCAAGAGTGAGCTAGGATCACAGGAACAATGACAAATGCGAGAACTGAAGCTCCCTATTCCGGTCTGCATTGGGATTGCGTTCACTCATCTGTTGCACATGGCCGTTTTTTCAGGGTGCAGAGCATGTCCAAACCTTGAGGTACAAGCAGACTCCGGACTACAAAGCCAGGCTGTGGGCACATGGCTCGAGCTTGGGTTGGGGTTTGTAGCTTTGCTGACCCTGAACACATGAGATGGTCGCTGAACGGCATATCGTGTGAGCAGCATATTGCAGGCGCGCTGAGAACTACGCCCAGTGTGCGCAGAAGGCAGTCGCCGCAAGCTTGCAACAAACCAGGCGTAAGTCGCTCTCATGCAGAGACTAAAAGGTCTGAGTTCGAAGGAGGTTTGTGAGAGGCCAAGAGGACCCGTGTGTTTTTTCGTCCTGGGTGTCTTTTTTCGCTGTGAGTGTCTTTTGCGGGGACTCGCCCCGCTGAGTGAGTGACCTGGCGCGCAAGTCGGCCCCCGCACCCGCAGCGCAGCAAAGAATTCCTGCCCATTTCAGGTTATTCGTTTTGCACAATTCCCCGCGCCCCCCCACCCACCCCCCTCCCCCCCAAACTCCCCACGCAAGCTTCTGAATCCTTTCCACAGCCCATCATGCGAGCATCGTGTTTGCAAATGGGGGGGGGGGGGGGCCTGCGCCTCCCCCAATTCCCCCCCCCCCCCCCCGCTCTTTTAAACTGTGCCAGCTCGCTTCTAAGCATATGCTAGTATGAATCCTGTCTCTGCAAAAGGCGGGGCTCCCCCTTCCCTCATCCTTCTGTTTTTACACACGCAAAGCTTACTACAAACAATCTCACCTCATCATTCACCATTCTTCGGAAAACCATACGAATACTTGCGAACCCATCATGCTGGCATAAATTATGTTGGCAATCAGGCGAGCATTGTGCTTACAAATCGGAGGTGGGGGGGGGGGGGGGTGTGTCCCCCAAAACCATTAGGCGAGCATAGTGTTTGCGAATGGGGGGGGGGGGTGCCGCCCTCCGCCAACCCTCCATTTTGAAGCCGCGCAAGCCTGCTTCAAAACAAATGAAGGCGAACCTGTGTTTCTTCTATGAATGTGAAGAAGAAAACCTCGACCTATGTTTTGATAGGAAAGACTCTATTCCCTTAATATTTCATGGGAAACTTCATTTGCTGTATAGTGTAATCGGCAAACATCTTATGCCTCTATATTTGACTGGTTACCAGGAAAACCTTTATGTCCTCTATAGTTCAATGGGGAACCTCCAGTTCCTTTTTTGTCCTCTAAAAAGGGCCTAGGGAACAGGACTTAGGGAATGAACTTTAGGGAATAAGATTTCGGGAACAAAACTTGGGGTCCCGCTCTTGCTTAAAGTTAGGAATTTAGGGAACAGGATTTGGGAAGAAAAACGAAGGGAATAAGATGTAGGGATTCCGCACTTTAGGGTTTGGCAACAAGATTTAAGCAAGCAATAGGGTTTGGTTTTTACCAGTAGGATGTAAGGGCTCTGGGGCTCTCCTCTTTATGGCGCATACACACAGGGTACGGCGTTCAGCATTGAAATGTTGAACTTCAACATCCAATATTGAAGTTCAATGTCAACCTTCCAATGTCGAACTTTTTGCTTTAGTTTTTCATGTTGATGTGTCCTGTGGTTTCAGTTTATCATCTAGATGGATCCAAATATCAAACTTTCATTTGTTAAGGAACCCACCCTCCAAACCCAGCTACCCAGGGGTGGGGGTACTATATGTATATATGTACATACACATTACAGTTATTGAATGCTTTGTGGTTGCACTATATAAGGAGCCGTTGTCCGGCGATGCCGTGGCAAGTTCTCAAGGACAACACGACAAAAAAGGCACATGTCAATTAGGGAGGGGCTTTGTAAATAAATAAATATAGATATATATATATATACACAGGAAATGGAGGGCACTCTAGCTATGGACACGTAAAAGAAATTCAGATTTCCACCGAGGAAGTCGGCTCTCTCTCAAAACCAAAACATAGAGAACAATTTCTTTGCCTATCAAAATTACAGAATAGACAGGTTTATAGAAATTTCAACGGTGTCTTTAATATTCTGACTTGTTCACGCTGCCCCACGCCTCCTCGCCCGCAGCAAAGAAACAGCACAAAAACAACGCGCCCCCGCGCCTGCAACAAAGAAACAGCCAATGTGAGGCCCAAGCACCAAGAGCCCGAGCCTCCTTTGCCGGAAGGTGGTGGAGTACGCTCTTCATCGCAGGGGCAAGCTTTTTGTGGACATAGATAATACAGCCAGGATCCTGGAGTCTACGCTGCGGATGTTGTAAAAAAAGAAGTCTTGGGAATGCAATGGGGCAGCGAAATATGTTCATCACAACCTCTGCACAAGTGCCCCCTTGAGGTCAGTGACGCATGGAATCGAATTCGCAGAGAGCTCCCGGCACCGATTCAGCGTGTGCACGTTGAGATTTTAAGTTTTTGTTTCAGGACATTTGCGGTATTTGGGGTCGATTTCGCAGTGCCTGTCTTTTCGGGCTGCACGGTGTCCGCAGTGGAATGCCTGGGACCACTCTATCTTGACCAGGCCACGATACCGAGCTGGCCGGGCGAGACTTTTGATTCTCGGGCGCACCTGCCAGAGGAGCCAAGCTGTGAATCCCGAGTTTGACCTTCTCTGGACATTGCTTTCGCTTGACTTACTTATGATGGGCTGAGACAGGTTCCAAGTGTGGCTCAGAGATGCCATACCTTGTTGCAAAGACGGCACAAGTCTTGTTTGCATCGAGCGCGGTTCGGGAGAGGATTCCAGATGGCTGTTTCTTACGGATAGCTGCCGTGTGTGTAAGCCTGCATGACGGTAAACGCTGCCGCCGACCAAAGTGCAAGGGTTTGTCCTTACGGAGGTCGGTCGCAAAATTGAGAGTTTGGGGCCTTAAGGTCCCTTAGAAGGTCATGGGGCCTAGGGGTTAAAGGGCACCGAGGTGGGAGGGAAGCCATCCAAAGGCGCAGCGCGCCCAGAATTTTTCTTACATGGAGTTCCGGGTCGGATTCGAGAGAACGATCTTTTGTGCGTCCCTTGAAGTTCCCTGGAAAGAGGTCCGTAGACGGGTGCCTAGCCTGCGGCGCCCCCAGCGCGCCTCCCTGCAAAAAACGTTTCAACATAAAAAATCGGGGGGGACACTTTAGGGACCCCCCGCCACGGAGGTGGGCCGCACAGAGGTGGGGTTAGCCAAGATCAAAGCAAACCCTGTCACGGTGGAGAAGTGGAGAGAAGCGTGCCTTGCGCCGCGCGCCCGCTCTACGAAGGAGTTGGCCAAAGATTCGCCACTACCAGGCCTGTGTTACTGTAGCAGTAGAATCATGGTATAGGAATAGCAGAAAAAGTAGTAAGTAGTATATCTAATTTATTTACAGTTATTTCCAGTATATTAATAGTATAATAGCAGTATTCGAATAGTATAGCAATAGCATATCAGTTGCACAACAAGAGTATAGTTTAATAGTCTCCTTGTATATCTGTATAATTGTATACTTGGAAACAAGAATTTTTCAAGCACTAGAAGAGTATATGATCGTATGTGATAGTTTTTGTATAGTAGTATCTAACGGTATACAGCGGTATATAGTTGTACGTATCAGTAAACCGTAGTATACAATCGTAAGAGTAGTATAGTAGTATAGTAGGTTTTTAGTATCATGGTAGAAGATTTTTTCAGTGTAACCGTGCAATAGTCTGTCTAATCGTCTAAATAGTAGAACCAACCTCGACCCCAAACGAGTCATCTTAAAGCGTGACTTTGTAGTGAGTCTCCGTCACGGCATCCCAAAAACGCGCTTGGCAATGGCTTCTCTTCGTGCTGATTTCTGGGGGTCCATAGATTCTGCGGCATAGCAGAATTTGCAGAATTAGCAGAATAGCAGAGTACCAGATAGCGGACTAGTAGAACAGCAGAATAGTCGAATAGCAGAATAGTAGAATAGGAGAACAGTAGAAGAATATAATACCATAATCGTATTCGCATAACCGTACAATAGTATACTCGTACAATACTTGCAATAGAATCAGTGTTTTGTGATTGAATAGTATACTAGTCGGTTACTATGATAAGGTCATAGTACAATCACACACAGTCATATGCTAATGCAAAGTTGTATGTGGTACGCAAGTTGGACTTGGACCATGGGGGAGCACACCTGCTTGGCAGGTGCGCAGAAGGCCCTAGCATCGCTAACACGCGAGTGGGAGATTACATACCTCTCCGTCCTTGGCTCAGCTCAGGCCCAGGCAGGTTGCCGAGTGCAAGTCTCTGGCCTGTTATTTGATGAATCCCCATGTGGGGAACAAGACGTAAGTTATGTACCTGAGTCACTGAGGCCCGGAGTGCTCCGGGTGCTTTCGAAGCCACGCTGCGATGGCTAGTGGCTGGGTCCAGTCTTGATGCTTGAGAGTCTGGCGGTTTCTTGGGTCTGAATCCCGTGCAGTCAGTCAGGTGTAAGATTCAGTCCAAGGTGTGATGTTGCCAATGCCTCCTTCGCATGACTGCGAAGAGTTGTCATGAGGCAGCCAACGGCTTCCCCAACGCAGGGCGCTTGCTTTTGGTTTTGGCCTCAGTGGTCCAGTTATCGAAAGGCAAGATGTGGACTGACAAACCAAGTTCATCAACCAAGGGCTGGATATGGGCCTGAGGTTGATTCAGCCTTGGACAAGATCGCATGGCTGCAGGACTTCTGTGGTGTTGCAGATGCTAGGCTTCCTAGGTTTGCTTGGACATTAAGCCGCGAGGCCACACCAAGACAAATGGACACATGATGCGAGGATGCGTGAGTCGCTGCAGTGAGGACGCCATCAGTTTGGATCCTCATCGTCGGCCCGTTCTTTTGGCCTCTGCCTGAGGCACTGACATCAGAACATGTCCTTGCAAAGTCGAAGCAGCCTTCACGTGTTCACACAAACCGCTTGATTAGCACGCAATACACAACTAACTTCTGGCAAACATGTGCACTGTCCCACGTCGTTGACAACTCGAAGAGGGGCCAATTCGACTGAGGTCGATGACCTAACGCGAGGACTGGATTGTAAAGACCCTGAGCTGTTGACTGGTCTCTGATAAACTGGCAACCTCAGTCGCGAGTGAGCAGCCCCGTCTTCAGGACATCATTTGGCACAGGCTGTCCCAGATGAGAAGATGCGCTCGGCCTTACAAGCCCTTCGCTTGGAGCATGAGGTGCGTCCATGATTGGCACTGAAGACTGCCTACACACCTGCCGAATCCTGGCATGGAGGTTTTTGACCCTCAGACCAGCGATTGGGCAAGACTTGCCGAGCGCCTGCTGTCAAGAGCGCGACACTTAGATCAAGTCTGGTTCCTATGCCCAGAATCTGCTGAGACTATCATGAACAGCAGTGCATCGCAGTGAAATCTCATCAGATGTAGTGCTTGCCTTACGCGTGATGTGTTTTGTGTCCATCTATCGCCAAAAAGAACTGCCCTAGCACACATTGCCACGTGGCCCAGGCTTCCGAGATGCGCACGACTCGGAGTCGCCCAGCTGCGCCGGCCGTCCTTTGCTACGACTGAGCTGCGCTGGCAGAAAGTGGGAGCGAGGAAAACGCCCCCGAGAACACACCGGAGCACGGCTTGTTGAAGTTTGGTATCCCTGTATCCCGCATCTGATTCCTCTCCAAGTTGGGGTCAGTCTTTCTCAGAGGAGGGTTTAGGAGGGTTTAGGAGGGTTTCGGAGGGTTTAGGAGGGTTTCGGAGGCCAAACACACCCCGCCTTTCACCGAGCTCTGAACAAAGCCGGCATCCGCCACACTTTCCCAAGTTGCGGGGGGGCTGCAGAGATTGCCAAAGATCGCTCGCCGCCGCTCCAGGAGCCGAGGCTTGGCCCGGGTTTTTTCACGAAATAAGCCCTATGGAAACCCTAAAACCTATATAAACCCTAAATAAACCCTAAACCCCATATAAACCCGAAACCTTATTTTCGTAAACTCCCATGAGGTGTGCGAAGAAGGCACAGAACGTTCGTTGACTTGCTTAGCGGTGCGGAAGGAACAACTTGCCCATCAGGCTTCGAGGCTCTACTGTGAGAGTGGCTGTTTTTGGTGTGGCTCGTTGAACCTGGTCCACCCTCAGCCCTAAACCCTACACCGTTGAAGAGGATGATACTCACGACACCATCTTTCTTTGACCTTCAGGTTTTCCGACAGGTTTTCGGGGGCAATCTTGGGATTTGGGGTCCAGTAGGGTGACCCCGGGTCCCTCCCAGGTCCCATTCCGTCCCATTCCCATTCGTGTGCGCGACTTGCGAAGGCGAACATGGAGCCTCCGACGAGAAAGCCAGGCTGCCCTCTGCAGCCCGGAAGCTTAGACTTTCCTCTCTCTGCCTTTGCGCGCTACGGAAAGAAGTTTCCTGTGGCACACCCTGAGGCTGGTCACTTTGAACATGGATGCCAAGAAGGTCGAAGTCAATGAAGACGCGCGGGCACACTCAGAGCTTGATGCCTCAAACTTCGGCCTTCAGTCCTCGATTTGTGAAGGCGAGGAGATGCTGCTGTTGATGATGTTGATGATGGTTAGAATCAGGATGAGGATGAAGATGGAAGAGCATAAGGATGAGGACGACGATGATGAACCTCATCCAAATCACTCTCATGACAGGGTGTCGGTTCATGATGCGTGATTACGACAGTCTAGACGGTCTAGAGGCTTGAGGAAACATGACCTCTTTGTTCCAGCCAACACCCGGTCACGGGCCCGATGCTCTCAAAAACCTCGGCGGAGCCCCTGCGCTGTACATGTGTGTGTGTGTATATGTGCGTGTTTGTGTGTGTGTGTGTGTGTGTGTGTGTTGATCTTCGTCCCTCGTATAAGATCGATTCCCGCCTGCCAACGGTCTGAGGCTTGGCCGGCTAGAGAAAAGACTGAAAGAAGTGGGTGCCAAGATGGTGCCCCGGCACGCAATAGACCCGCAAGGCAGGGCTCATGGGTTCAAGAGCTCTGGAGTTCTTCACAGGCGTTCTACTAAAGCTGAGAGTTGGTCTGGTGACCGACCAGAGGACCCGCCAGGGTTGCGGAGGTCAGTTTTCAATCGTGGCATCCGCTCTGTACAGTACTGATCTTGGTGCTCTATAGAATGTGTAAGCATCCTCTTGCCTGAGTGTATGCAGCTGTTTGGTGTAAGTCGCTTGGTGAAAGTTGCAGGAAGTGTAAGTCTGTGTGTGTGTGTGCCTGCTCAGGTAGCCATCGTCTCAGTCATGGGTGCTTTCCGAACAGGAAAGTCCTGCTCTTGGATGGATGTTTCTTGTTTTCGCGCCTTTCTTTCGAGAGGTGACGCGCGCGAGAGTTAAATCACGCTGTAGCAGTGATGCTACGCAGAGAAGCTGGCAAGGAATAGCAACTTGCCACGGCGTATGGTTCAGGAATATGCCAAAAGCCCTAGTTTAAGTTCCCTTCGTCGTTTGTAGGGTCATGAGCTCTGAGCTTGGTGCCTCACGACACGCTGCTGTCTTTGAGGTCCTTCTTGTTGGACCTGTTCCTCCGCTTCTTGAAGTGGGAGGTTCGGCAAGATTTTTTTGCACCAGAAGTGATGACGTTCATACAGCTAAGTGTATAAATACATTAACAAAAAATATATATATATATACATACATACACATTTGTATATACATATTAGGAAGATTGCGTGCGTGCACATGTCTGTATTCTTCACGATCGAAGAACTAGATTGTAGTTTGTTCGAGTGTATGCGCGGTTACAAGGCTCAACAGTCCCGCTCTGGTGCTAGACCATGCGTTGCCCATACTCCTAAAACCCGAAGCGCCCCAAAAGCCCTAAATCCCCAAAAGCCCCAACAGCGCCCCAAAAGCATTGAAATCCTCCAAATCCTTACAACGCTGAAAAAAACTCCTAAAGCCCCTCCAACAACCCCATAAACACCCTAGAAAAACCGGCCAAAAGCCCCCAAACCCTAAACCCTAAACCCTAAACCCTAAACCCTAAACCCTAAACCCTAAACCCTAAACCCTAAACCCTAAACCCTAAACCCTAAACCCTAAACCCTAAACCCTAAACCCTAAACCCTAAACCCTAAACCCTAAACCCTAAACCTAAACCATAAACCCTAAACCCTAAACCCTAACCCTAAACCCTAAACCCTAAACCCTAACCCTAAACCCTAAACCTAAACCCTAAACCCTAAACCCTAAACCCTAAGCCCCCTAAAACCCTAAACCCTAAGCCTAAGCCTAAGCCCTAAACCCTAAACCCTAAACCTAAGCTAAGCCCTAAGCCCAAAACCCTAAACCCTAAACCTAAACCCTAAACCCTAAACCCTAAACCCTAAACCCTAAACCCTAAACCCTAAACCCTAAACCCCAAACCCTAAACCCTAAACCCTAAACCCTAAAACCCTAAACCCTAAACCCTAAGCCCTAAACCCTAAACCCCAAAACAGCTTGGTCCCCTGGACAGGCCGACCATCCCGAGGAGGCGGCGGCCGCGAGACGCGCCGGGGGACTCAGAGTTTAGGGTTTAGGGTTTAGGGTTTCGGGTTTAGGGTTTATTTGGGGTGAAGGCTCGGCTGCTGCTAGGTTTAGGGTTTAGGGTTTAGGGTTTAGGGTTTAGGGTTTAGGGTTTAGGGTTTAGGGTTTAGGGTTTAGGGTTTAGGGTTTAGGGTTTAGGGTTTAGGGATGTGTTCTGTTGTGGGTTTGTTTTCAGGGGCGTTGTAGGGCTTATGGCTTCAGGGTCTTTGGAGCTTTCAGGGTTTTTCGGGTTCTTGAGGGCTTGAAGGTTTTTGGTTTTTAGGGTCTTCAGGGTATAGGGATGTCAGGTTTTTTGGGTTTGGGGTGTTCGGGCTTTTTGGATTTTTTAAAAGGTGCTTAGGGTTTTGAGGGTTTTCAGGTTGTTTTTCTCAGGTTTTTGATTCTCAGAGCGTTCAGGCTTTTCGGGTTGTCGGTGTGTTTTTTGGGGGGTTTCAGGGCTTTGTACTGTTAGGGCTTCAGGTTTAGGGTTTAAGGCCTTAGGGCTCCAGGGCATTCAGGGTTTTCGGGTTTGAGGTTTCTAGCCTGGGCCTTACCAAGGAAAATGGAATGGGAGGGGGAGACAAAGACACAGTGTTTCCATAGTTTTTCAGAAAGTCTGAAAGTTGCAGAACAAGAGTGTGGCCCGGAATAGAAGCGAAGGATGATGAAGTGGTGGAGGGCCGAGAAGATCTTATCCAGCTGCCTGTCTCTGCCTTGCTCAAGGTGTTGTTTCTTGCCTCTTTCTCCATGGCAGAAAAGGAAGGCCTTCAATGAAGGGATCGCAATATCAGGCAGGATTCTAGACTTCGCAGCTATCTATCCGAGGTCCCACGACATATTGTTATGTAGCCATCATGAGCAAGTTTTCAGGCGAAAGGGTCATATCCGATCATATCCGCTAGCCTTGAAGGAGTCGCCGCCTGCACGGGGCGGAAATGAGGACGGCCGACAACGGCTGTTGTTCATGTTGCGGGGATGTCTGCACTGACATTTTTGTGTGCTTGCGAGAGATGAAGTGAAGGATTTTCCATTGCCTGCGTGGGCGGGGAACTCAGGGGGTTGCCACAGCCCCTTGCTGATTGCCTTGCATGGTGATTTGAACATTTCGTGCAGCGGCACATGTGGAAGTTGCAGAGTGATAGAAAAAGATAACGAGATGTTCCCGCCAAGATCAAGAGGACTGAAGTTATGCTGCCAAGTGCTTCTAAGATCACCACGGCGGGTGCCAGCATAGAGGGAGCCTCCGAAGATGACGAGGCTAGCGCAGGTTGCAACTCTGATCCCAAGTCCTCATGAGAAGCTGTCCTTCATCGATGGGAGTCTGGGGTTCAAGGATTAGGGCAAGGACAGCGCCTTGAGCATTGAAGCATATAGAAGGGCTGCTGGAGTGCCACACAACCGTGCTGACAAACCTTGCCTTCATCTGTCTGGTTGTGCATTACATGAGAATCCTCCAGTTGCTGAACCTCAATGTCTCACAAGCTCGAGAGGCTTTTGTCTCTGAACTACGCAGCTACATGCTCCAGCAGCTTCTGTGACTAGACACTGCTGGCAGGGCTTCCGGTTTAAAGGCGGCATGGACGCCTGCACGGAGGGCATATGGGTCTGGCCTGCAACTTGGGTGCTCGGAGTTGTTCGCCCGGGCGACCTGCATGCTTCAGATTGCAAGACAAACCTTCGCCAGCGCCCCGCCCCTTCCACCCGCCCCTGAATCAGAGGTCCGAGCCCTTCTTGCGAGAGCTGGATGGCAAACAGGTCGCTGTGCTGCTCATGGACACACAGGCTGGGCTCAGTTAGGCCCCACAGAGACCACAGGCATGGAAACACTTTGCCAGGGCGCCTGGGACAGCAACATGACCAAGGATTGCTGTTCTCTCTGCAGTGGGCACCGTAGGCTTTGGGGGCACTGTAGGCCTTGGGGGGGGGTTTGGTGCAGTCGCACGGAGCCGCACGCCTTTGTATGTCGGCTTGTGGCATTGTCCAGAGTCTACGGCCGTCTACACTGGACCCTCCCTCCTCCCTGTCAGGAGCAATCTGCCACTGTCTTTGGCTTGACTGCCGTGCTTTCATCAAAGCAGACGCCTGGCGACAGCCATGTAAAGCCGAAATCAACTGGCAGGAAATCGGGACATGTTTGGGAATGAAGCTGTGGTCTCACAACCAAAGCTGAGGATCTACAACATCAACATGCAGATACAGGAGGACAAGGCAGGGACAAATTGATTCATGCGTCACAGCGCTGCATGAACAATAGGCAATAGGCTGCGCCGAGCCCGACATTCCCATAGCTTTGCCTGGGAGCTTGCTCCTGTACGAGCACGCATGTTGCACGACGGGACTTGATCAGTACCATATGTGCTTGGGAGCTCAGAAGTGTGTGGGCATGTACGGCAAGGTGGAGAACCTGGCCTACTTCATGCGCTTTGCCCAAGCGGAGCTCAACAAGGCGGCCAGTGAGATGGAGCGAGAAGGCCCGGCCGAAGAGTGCCAGCCACAGCCCATTGTGCTTTTTGGGATGGAGCAGTTGACATCTGCCAACCTGGCCACTTGATGAAGATGGACCAAGAAGGAGCTGCGAAACCTCGCTTCTGCACCGGTCGCTGCATTTTTGGTGCATGTTGCTAACATTGTCACGTGTCGCGGATGTGGAGGCAAGGCGCTGAGCCGGGCCATGGCCCCAGTTTCCAAAGTACCAACGTCGACGTCATCTGCTGTAGAGATTCGCAGGAGTACGTGCTCGTAGCAACACTGCGGCGCCAAACTGTATGTTAAAGGTTTGCCCCGGTGTGTGTGTGTGTGTGTGTGTGTGTGTGTGTCTTTGTCGCTTATCTCGCAACCCGATTTACTCAAGGCGTTCACGCTCTGTTCAAGAAACTCTGCAAAGCGCTTGCTGCCGGCCTGAGGACGAGATTGACAGACCCTTCCAGTCCCTGGATTTCCTTGTCCGCGATTGGCGCCACTTCAGGTGCCATTCTCGGCTTTCACTTAACATTGGCCAGAAAAAGTTTTGAACATAAGCTCAAGATAGATAAGTCAATAAAAAAATAACAGTAAATACATAAAACAAATGAATCAGTAAATGCATAACAAATGTGTGTAAAAAACCGCCAAAATCCTGAGGCTAGAAATGGCCTTTAGGTCTTGTACGATAACCCTCCATCTGGAGGGAAAGCTCTGCTTGGTGCTTTGGAAGAGTTGGTCAAGTCTGCTGGGGATGGCAGTGGCCGACCTTCAACATCACTTCCTGTGGGATAAGTGGCACTCTGCAGAACAGGATGCGTGGACAGCATGGGCTTGGCAAGATGAAAGTAGTTAAACAATTCAGGCCGCCCTGTCGCCGCCGTGGAACTATTTTTTGAGTTGAAAACAAACGTGAGGTTTTGGCAACAGGGTTATCTTGGAATAAAAGTTTGCCTTTTCGGCACGCTGCTCTTTGCAGTGTTCTTTGTACCTCAATTGGCCCAGAGTGCTTCGCACAAGAGTTGCTGGAAGCCTCGCTGTTTTTTGATCACGCCGGAAAGCTTGTTTTTGCTTGTTGTTGCATTTTCTCTTGGGAGGGTGGACCGGGCTGCCTCAAAATCCTCGGTTGTTCCGGCATTTGCGGCCTCTTTTGCGGCAAACCATCTGTATTTACAGCAGCTTCTACTTCGGGTCGTGGCTGTGGTCTCTGTCCTCATCTTCTACATGCCCGGCTTGCTGGCACATACCGAGGACTCTGCAAGCACGACCCTCGCCCCCCTTCCCCCTAAGAAAGAAATAAACAGGCGGCAAAAACAGCGTTTTCCGTCAGAGGAAAAAGCGAGAAATCGACGATCTTGGCCAACATCTTGAGCAGAAGCCACCAGGCCCAGCAGCAAAAATGCTGTAAATAGCGATGTTCCCGGCTGCACGCAAGAAAATGGACGTAACCAACCCCCCCCTCCCACCGAGAAGGGGACAAAATCGACAACCCTTCCACGGCGGCGAAGGGGAGGGCTGCCACAAACAACAAGGGCATTCGAGAGAAGATGTTTGGGCGCAACATGTTTGCCGCAGTTACTGCTGCACCCGACCATTGGAGTTGTGTTGATTTCGAGGTTGACACACAAGGGGGACCCGGGTGGGGGGGTGGGGGGGGTTGGGGGGGTGGGGGAGGTTGGGGGGGTGGGGGGGGGGGGGTTGGGGGGGTGGGGTGGACCGGCGAGGGTGGTGAGCACAAGTAAAAAAGTAAATAGAAAAAGAAATAGATGAATAGATAAAAATATGTATATATACATATACACACATGTATATAGATGTAGATACACAGAAAAATATGGAAATCTCGGCCCTTTTTGATGTTTGCATGCAGTTTACATATAGTCATATATATATATATGTAATACGAAATACGTATTTTGTGCTTTGTCTATACACACATGTCTATGAGGATCCTGTGGCATGCTGACAGGGACGACTGGACCGTGGAGCAGTGTATGGAGCAGATGCAGCAGCGCTCACCCAAGCTTCTGAGGGTTCGGGAGGTTGCGAATCAGCTGATGCTTGGTGTGGAGAATTCGATGCTGTATGTAAAGCGTTTCGCAAGTTGATCTTTCCGCGCGCTTTTTTCGAGTTGCAAAGGACTCTGTGAAAAAGCAACAAACTAGAAGGGCACTTGCATCTAGTCATTCGACGCCACTGACCTATCCAATTCCCTCACGTGCCCTGCTGTGTCGACGCTGACTCAAGAAGCACGACCCTCAGAACATCAGCTTCAAAAGTCGCGAGAATGATTCCAAAGTTTGGCAAGTAGAGAGTCAGAGTAAGTGTTTCTAGCTGTCCAATGGACCGGCACAAGCCGGCGACAGCCTCCTCATCTGTGCCCAGGCACCTTTCCCGTCACGTCAACCCGCAGAAGATGGTGGAGAACAGCACGGCCGAGGTGCCCAACATCTTGTAATTCCTAAATCACCGTCACGAGTTGTCTTGTTTCTTGCGAGCACGGCTGCAGATTTTGTTTGCTTGCTAATTTTAACGCTACGCGACCCGCCTCCCAAACCAGGGGGGCTGGGGTGGGGGGGGGGGTTGGGGGGTGGGGGGGGGGGGGCGGCGCCCCTAGGCAGGCTGAAGTGACCCCTGGTTCTGATGCACCGTCTGCTCCCGGACACTTGTCGGCTAGGGGGGGTACCCATTTCAGGCCAAGAAGGGCAAAATAAAGGGGCTCACCTGTAGACCCTGCATCGCCAAGGCAACTAGGTTGACCTACTTCAGAAGAAGGGGGACAGTTCGGCTAGTTGAACTGGGCGATGCTGCAGGACGGTGCAGTCTCCCAAGCGGGGATTGCGAGAGGAACGGCAGTAGCAAGCAAGTATGAGGTGACTTTGAGGCCAAAGTATGGGACTTGAAGCTGCTCAGCGCTGCCTGCGGGTATGAGGGGTAAGTAATAAAGAAATACATTTTGAAAATACATAAGGACATAAATAAATAAGTACATATGTATATATATATACATACAGATACCATTAGCATGTCTTAGCATGCAAGTGGGCTGTCTTGCAGCTTTGGCTCAACACAGGCTTTCGGCCTCAACGTGTTTAGACTTTCTTCCTTTACCCGAACTCCGAAAGGAGATTTCCCCGGGCAGCAAAAGGGGCAACTGATAGGTATGGCCCTCGACCTTGAAGTTGGGAGGGGTGCTGTGGCCTGGTGGAGAGCTTCTAGAAAGGTGCGGGTGGTGGGGTGGGGAAGAGGAACATGAACCATATGGTGCTCATGGATTCGCAGATGGCTGCTTGACAGTCATTCTTTCAATCATCCTCATCCCCGGAAAGCGAAGACAGGTGCACTTCATGTGGCACGATGCGGATGGGGGTGGGGGGGAGGGGAGGGCTTGCTCCGAGCAATGTGTGCAACCCCACCAGGCATTGCACGAGATGTTCAAGCGCTTGACGTGTTTTTGCCTGCCCGGCGCCCGGCAAACATTGTAAGCAACCTGAGTATGCCAATGCTTGCCAGCTGCACAGTGCAGTTCGAAGGGCCAGGGTGGCGATGGAACATGTTTGTTCGAGGCCACACCCCGGGCTGATCATCGAGAAGGACACCTGGACTGGCAAGGCAGCCGGGTGGAAGATATATGCGAAAGACGCATGAAAGCATCGCTTCAGGGGATACCCGAACAGCTCAACCCCCAGGCCAAGCACCGGGGTATGTGGGATCCTGTGGTTCGAGCCATCAGGTAAAGCAAGGGCACAAGAAAGGGAGCTCGTGACGAATGCAGCTTGATGCTTCTTCGGAGAAACACGTGTCAGCACGGACTTCAAAGCGGAGCTGCCGGCGCTTGCCGTTTAGAGGTCGCTGACATCAACAGGGACTTCATTCGGTTCATGGACATATACGTCCGAGACGTGTTCACCACAGGCAAGCCTTGCTGGTCACTGACAGCTTTTTGACTTGTGGCCATGTGACGAAATTGCACGATCAAGACAGTAGGCCTAGTGCCACAAGGACTTAGAAAATGATGTTCTATTGGCCACCGCGCAGTGTCCTGAAATGATTTGTCAGGCCCGAAGCTTGCAAGCTCAGTCCCTGGAAAATCGATGACTCCCTTGTGCCCGGCAGGTCTGAGCACCAAGAAGATCTTGGGCTCAGAGTTAAGCATCTTGGCCGCGAATCCTGCATGCATGAATCAGGCTGTGATCACATAGGCCGTAGCCATCAACTCCGCAAGCCTCCGCAACCCATGCAAGTTTCAGGGAAGCCCAGACTTCTCATGGAAGGCTACGGGATTCAGACCCTTCGGCTCTTCGTCATATCCACCCCCTCAGTGTTTACGCACACCAGGCACAATGAGCTTTCCGCACGTCCTCCGGAACTTTGCAGGAAGCTGAGGCGTACCAGGGACTCGGGTAGGCTATGCACTGTGCTCTCTTGCCCAGCTAAGAGCATACAGCCCCTGCAACAGGCCTTTCCAATTGTCGCTTCTTGTCACGCACATCACGGCGTCCCTGGAGCTGAGGTCAATGCGTTTCACGATGCGGCTCCAGCCGCCATGTCGTTTACGCAGGCGATGACCAATTGCACGGCTCCAGCCCTAACAAACAAAGGTGTTGACATGTGAGACGAGTCTGCACCTCACTGTGCGATCCAGCATGCGAAGCACTAAACCCGAAGTTTCGAGCCACGCCTCTTAGGAGTATTCTTCAAACCGGCTAGGTCCGGCGTTTCCTTGCCTACTTGCAGCCTGACCAGCTGGCTTAGGTGCTGCTGGCAAAGGAGCAGGCCATGAAAAGCTTCAGCAAGAAGATGGATGAGGCAAGATGCCACGAGAAGCAGCACATCTAAGGTGAGGTGGAACGTCCTTCCACCTCATGGCTCAATCTTGCAAAAGGTACTGTAGGAAACGGCCATCGAAGGACCTGAGCCAAAGGTGATTCCGGTTCCAAACTTTGGGGCCTCAGAAGCATATCGAAGCCCTGAAGCTCTGCCAGAGCGTGCCCTGAGGAAGCATCGAAGCATCCCAGAGGCCGCCCTGCTTGGGGATCTTCAGCCCGAAAAGCCCTCTTGGAATTCAGACCTGGGGGGGCTGCAAGTCCGCATGGGTGCTCCGGTTCGAGGGTGCAGGATCCGGCCATGCAGAGTCAGTTTCCCCATGTGCCAAGAGCCAAAAAACTACACACAGCTGTCGCGCATGTCTGGCAGCTTTGTGACTTCGTGCAGGCATGAAGCCTGAAGACTTCGCCAGCATCTCCGGAACAGTCACTCGCCTCGTGGAGGTGGAAGTTGCGAATTCGCATGCAGATCTTCGTCGCGTCCTGTAGGAGCACAGTTTCCAAGTCTCAAGAAAGTTGCAGGACGAGTACAAGTCCGTCACCATCTTTGGGCCGGGTGGCCTACGCTGGGCAGTCTCGATCAGGCTAGGGACGGGATGGCTTGCGCCCCTGCCATCTGCCCCGGTGGGACGGAGCTTTGTCTTTGACATAGTTCTCAACTCTTCTTCTCAGGTCCGTCATAATCATATCGTGGAGTCCTGTCTTGCTTTCTGGCGTAGGTGCGGTCTTCTGCAAGACTGCTCAAGACATCTTTGCGCTTGCACTAGCTGGCGCCGAGGTCAGACGACACCAGAAAAGACACCTGGAGCGAAATTTGCGAAAACTTGGACAGGCTCCGAAAGAGGTACGAGGAGGACAGCCGAAGGTTTGGCTCTTCAGTCTTGAACCAGGAATAGCTCGCTTGACGCAGGAAGATGTGTCATTGCTGCATGAGAGGGGCTGTTTGAGCTGTCGATATGTTCATCGTCAATGTTCATGGTGGCCCCTCCAGCTCTCTTGATGGACGTGCAAATCCCATCGACCCATCGGCCAGCCGCCCGCAGGAGAACGCCAGACGGTTAGAGAAGGCACCAACCTGTTCTCAGGGATCCAAACTCGAATTTAGAAGAAAGCAGTGCTCAGCTGAACGAGTTGGATGTAGGGATGTGGGGATTCCATCTGAACATGCACGCCTCGTGGGCTGATTTCATCGGAGAAAACGCTGCAACCGGAACCAGGGGGTTGTTACAGCAAACCCTTTTTCAGGAGCCTGTTTCAGGAACTGGGCCAAAGCTGTACCAGGAACTGTGGGGATTCCTGTTTCATGTCCCCCTCGTTCTTGTTACGTCTTAGTCGGTTCCTGAAACGTGGTTCCTTTTTGCGTGGCGTGCCCGTCACCTATAGCCTATAGTTGATTGTCCAGATATGTTCAGGCACTGGTCGCTTTCGCGAACATCAGCTTGATTGGCTTAGCGCTCTTCGTGCTGGACCGCATCAGCCACCCGTTTAAAATCAAACGGTCTCGCAGACTATTATAAAGGTGTGTTCACGCAGTCGTTACGTGTCTAAGCCAAGCTACTGTAAGCGTGTGTTTGGCGATGGGCGCGGTGGGCTGAAGATCATCGTGCTTTCAGGCCATGTTGGAGCGAATTTGCAGAGTAGAGTACTTGCGGCTAGTTTAGTTCGTGCGGCTAGCAGCCCTCTGCTGAACTGTTTAACAGTTATAGGGTCCAAGTTCTGGCGGCACACTGATGCCGTCCTGCCTCGCTTTGTGTCTCAAGCCCAGGTGACTGGACTTGCGACTGGTGGTCGCAGACATGTACGGACTTGAGTAAGGCGTGCCCCACTTTCATAGCCATCACTTGGATGCAGAGGTAGCATGAGTAGAGCCAGGGCATGCCAGGGCTGCTGTCCAAAGCTGTAGCAGTGCCACTGTGCTCAGATTATGCTCCTAGCCTATGTGCTCATCTTTGGGTACGCCAAAGGCTCAGGACCTGACACGGCTTTCTCACCACAACTTCTTGCCTTCGCACGCTTTGCTTGACTGGCTCCAGCGTCGCAAGTCTCAAGGTGGGTGTGCAAGCATACCTAGCGCTGCATGATCGAGGGCGAGTCGCTGGGAGCCGAGCCGGGATGACTTGGGGAGGGGGGGAGAGTTCCAGTCGTGGTCTCTCAGCTCTAAACCCAAGCCTTACAAGTCCACCGTATCCGCCCCCAAACCCTGAAGTTCCCACTTCCCACTCCCCACAAAAGAAACAAAAGCCCCTTGTGCGGAACATCTTCCGAAGGCTGCTGCCATGGCCGGCGGCGAGCTCTGGAAAGAGATGGTTCGCTTGATTGGCCTGCCGCTGTCTCAGCTTGCACAAGAGACGGGGCTTTTCTTCGGGCGCGGGCGCCCAAAATGCTATGAAGTTTGCAAAAAAGTGCTGCAAAGGTACGGAGAGCTCTTGCAGGAGATGGAGCTGAAAGAAGTACCTGGCTGGATCAAGGAGCAGGCGCTCGAACACAGGGTGCAGCAGAAAGAGGAAAGGGGATGTCATGAATCGACAGAGCCGAAATCCGATAACCTCAAGACTTCTCTTCCCGAATCAAGAAGCCTCGCAGTGTGGAATGCTGGGCAGGTTCGATAGTTGGAAGCTGCTTGACTTGTGGCCACCCACCCACTAACGCAATCCGACATCCGATCTTTCGTCCTTCATTCTGGCTATGAGTCGAGAATTTTGTTATGGTGACGAATTCACGGTGACAAATCAGGAGGATGGCTTGGCTTTTGCCAGACAAGGGTTTCAAGTTTCTTCTCAGTGAGAGTCAAAGAAAGAACAGATGGCACAAGGTGCACACAGGCTAGACAGCAGACAACAATTTATGGTGGCCAGGAACAACTTGACAATGAGGAGAGGCAGAATGAGAAAATTTCAATTTGATTGCGAGGGAACAAGGATTTGCCAGAACTAGATGCCAGTGGTGGAGGGCGAACTTACAAAGGATGCCTCCTTTGGGATTACAAGGAAACTGGGCTCTGAAACTCACAACCAATCACATACCATCACATACCTCTACAACCCTCAAACCCTGCAAGCCCGAAGCCCCAAGCAAACCCCTAAACCTAAGTCTCAAGCCACAAAGCCCCAAAGCCTTGAAAGCCGTAAACGCCATAGTCCTAAACCCTTAAAGGCTAAGGCCGTAAAGCCCCAAAAAGCCCCAGTACCCCAACGCTCGTCCTAAACCCAAAGACTTTTAGAATCCCGTCATGCTGAGCAGGCCATATCTTTGTGCAATTCGGCGTGGGTCTCAGGTGTGTGATCTCGAAAGGTTGTGTTGAACAGGGCTCGAACCTGGTTATTCCAAGCAGCTACTCAGGTCTCAGGTGGAAGTGCCGCCGCAGACACCAAGAAGAAGGCTGCTCATCCACGCGGGTCTTCATTCTGTCGGGTGAACGACGGTCCTAGGCAGTGCGCGCCTGTTATTTGGGTCTTCACGCTTCTTCACATGTCTACTCGGCGTCGCAGTTCAGGGTGTTGAAAACCGAGAAACGGAGATAGGGAGGCTTGGGACATGCTTGTGCCAGGACTGAGGCGCGGCGTTGCCAGTGCACTGCTAATGAGCCGAGGGCTCCGCTTCAGTTGTGGGGAGTCACTCTCGTAGACTTTTCAGGGGCCCGGGCAAGTGGAGTTCAGGGCCAGGCTGGGCCGAAGTCCAAGCACTCTTAGGGTTTGGGGAGGGCTTAGGAGATTTTAGGTTTAGGGTTTAGGGTTCGGTTAGGGGCTGAGTTTCCTTTGAGATCCTCTGGGAAGACTTCCCCCGTGATGCTGATAGACTGCCGCCCGGACCTACCCATCATTGTACACCATACTTGGACGCTGGGGCTTGAGGGAAGTCACCCGGACACCCCGCATACCAGCGGATCGCTTCATTCCTGCCCATCGACAGTGAAGCCACGTCGTTGGATTGTTGCAGCGTCGTGCAGAATTGCAATTGTGCAGAAAAGGTGCAACATGCTGAGCACAATTGAAGCATAAAACCAACACCTTGGAATATCTTACATAGCAAGGCAGTGAAGCCATTCTGCAGGCAAGACCTTAGGGAGCTTCCATACTTGGCATGGTGGTAGGTAGGCCCCAGAAGTGGCGCAGCCCTTGTTTGGTTGCCAACTTGTCTTGGAGCACGCACCCTCGGTCTCTTGAATCTCGCGGTTGTGGTTGGTGCTCTGCCTTCTTAGTCCTGAAGATCCTGGGAAGTCACAGTCTGAGACAGCTGGGTTTCGCGCGAGCCTTTGTTTCATGGTACACTTCCGGGGAGCATCAAGAAGTATGAAGAGAATGTGCCTTCATAGCCGCTCCCAACATCCCACTGATTCGCTACTGTGCTCTTGCCAGTAGGGATGGCAACCACGCAGCCCCAGGCTTCAGCACACAGAAGATGACAGGAGGAAGACAAACTTCAGCTTAGGACATCGGAGTCCACAACCCAGCACCCACCAGAACCCAGGGATGGTAGAGCCCGGCCTCCTCCAAGCATCTCAAGCCCACACCTCGAGCCCAGGATCTTGGTCCCCGAACCCCAAACTGCCACAAACCGCAGCTTTCATGGGAGCTGGGAGAAGTCATGGCCTCAGTTTTCGAGGTCGGCGGCCATGCGAGAGCAATGCTCGGGTTGGGTGGTCACAGATTCAAGGATGGATCAGGCGTTGGCCGCACCCCCTCACAACCCAAACGGGTGACGTATCAGGCATGGGCATGGGGTTGCGTCCAGTGGAATCCGAGGTTCCAAACAAGCATCGAAGTGGGCCCCCTTGTTTGGAAGCGCATCTTTGGAAAACAGAGTGGGAATGGGAGGTGAGGACGGGAGGGTTGCTAATGTCGCTGGCGAGTAGATTTGCGAATATGCTTGAAAGAGCAAGGAGCTCGCACAACAGTCTTCGAGCCCGGCCTTCGCTCCAACCCTCCCGTCAACTCGCTGTCACTTCGACTCGACGTGGCGGCTTGACGAGTTCACCTGACGGGAGTGCCAGGTATGAGAAGCCCACCAAGCCTCAGGAATCTGCGCCGTCAGCGAGCAGGCGGGGTGCTTGAGCGCACAGACTTGAGGTCTCAACTGTAGCAAATCTGCCTTCTTTGGCAGGTGTAAGTGCGCAGTAGTATGGCACCTACGGCAGCGTAACACGAAGAAGGGCAGCCTCGAATGTACGGATACTGACACGGAGCTCAGAGGTAAGCTTCCGAAGAGTTCCTAGATTCAAGCTCTTAGAGACTCGTAATCTCATCTTGACCATTTTAAACTCGAAGACCGCAAGAGTCACAAGAGCTCAGGCGCTTTCTCTGACACCTCCCTGCACTCCACCATATCACAAGATCATGCCTGGAAGCACAAGAACTGCAAACCTGTGCGGAAAGGCCTGGAACCACTCGCACCAACGTGCCAGATTCCAAAGTAGCTTCGTTAGAGCAAAACCCCAGGTGCGCGACAACTGCATGCACGATAGATGCCACACAAACTCTCACCCTGTCAAAGTGAACTCCCCTTACTTCACAAGCTGCAGGGCATGGGAATCTGCTGGCATGCAGCTCAGGGGATGGGAGAAGCAACGGGCAGTTGCCTCATGTTACCTTACCATGCACACCAGGGGAGTAAAGAGTTGGACCAGGCCGTAGCGGAGTGAAGCTTCACCAGCCACTGTTGTTTTGAGATGCCTCATGCCTCCTTGAGTCAGGAGTTGCCAGCACATGCCTACAAGGTCTCAGCAAACCCTGATCCGCTTTTGATCAGGCGCTCAGCAGCCTGGGCAACTTCGCGCGACGGCCTCCAAGGAGGAGCCTATGCCTTGGGAAGCATGCGGCAGCACCCCCCCCCCCCCCTCCCCCCCTTTCGGCGCTTCCCCCGCCCCCCTCCCCCCCCTGCCCCCCCCTCCCCCTGTCCCCTCCCCCTCTCCTTTGGTTGGCATTGTGCGTCGGCTCCGAAGGGACTTTGGATGCACCTGGTTCCGGGACAACAAACACAAGGGACGGAATTTCATGCTGACTCAAACATAAGGGTCCCTGATTTGGGGACCTTTTCGCTTCAGGAGACCCGCTAAATGAGGTATGGGGGTCCGAATGTCGAACACAACACCCCGCCCCCCCCGGCGTTCCTCAAGGCTTAAGCATCATCTACTAGGCATCGCACTGCGCGCAGATTTTGATACTCGTGGTTCCTCTTCACCCTTGACCTCAACAAGGCCTCGACCGAGCGGCAGCGGGCCGCCACGTCATGCTTCGGCCAAGGCATCCTTTAGATTTGATGTGCGAGAATCATTGAGAAAGGGGTTGCGGGTTTCACTGGTTTCACTTCCACCTGGGTATTGCTGTTGGGATTAACAGTTTGCTTGCAAGTCTGCGGCAAAACTGGACTGGCATGGACTGACACTGGCCCGCTGCTTACTTACTTTCAACGCAGCTGCAAGGTGACACATTTTGGGTACTCGGCTTCACTTTGTGACACTTGGGGGTTTCCGAAATTAAGGTACCTTACTGGGGTCCTTATCATACGGGAATCCTACTATTTGGGGATTATATTCGGGGCCCCCTATCTTCGTAGATCCCCACTTTGGTCAGGTGGTAAATGTCGCCGAGCTCGCGTCGGGCGATGACGAGGTAGGGACTTAAGGGGAAAGGTCTAAGAAAGACCGCCTCCCCGGTGTTACAAGAGGCAACTTGGTTGGCTCAAGGAAAGCTCGAGGGAGGACCGCCCTTTTCGACGGGAACCTTGTCTCCGCGAACTCTGTTTAGGGTTTAGGGTTTAGGGATACTTGTGCCCTGTGCCCAAGACCCCGACGAAGGTTGAGCGGAGCTTCAAAGAAGAGATGCACTCGGCGAGGTGGGGGGGTTTCGAGGAATGTGGTGGCCTTTCGTCTTTCTGAGGTCTTTTTGGCATCTCAAGATTAGGATTTCGAGTTTAGGGCTTAGGGATGTCTAGGGTTTAGGGGGCCCCAATCCCAAAGGATTTCGAGTTCAGGGCTTAGGGATGTTAGCCCGGCATCTGAGCAGGAACCGCCCGGCTACCATGGATCCGCCCGCCCGCCTCGCTTCTGCGAATTCACGAGCATGCCGGCGCATGGTGTTTCACTGTGTCATACTATAAACCCCTGAGCCCTAAACAAGAAAACCTAGACCTGTGCTCCCTGAACCCCTAAAGGCCGCAAAGCCAGTGTAGACTATAGCCCTAGGCCCTGCAGGGGTTCTTGGCTTCGTGCTTTGTATTTCGGGGCGCGTTCATTGTCCACCTTTTTTATTTCACACCACCGCACACCACTGAGCGATATCCTGTCTTCTGTCGAAGGTCCTTGTTGGGATTCAACATTCGGCATTTTAGGGTGTAGGGTTTATGGACTTGCCAGGTCACCAGCATCAGGACGCCAGCAGAGAGAGTCACGAAGACGCATCTTCACTGGAGTAAGGATCCTGGCTAATTAGGACTCTCCCTTGTCTCCCCTCGCAGGAAGCAGGAGAAAGGCCTGGTCCCCAGTTCTCTGGGATGGGTTTGATCACTTCAGTGGATCATGTCATTATAGTCTTTAGCAGTGGCTCCCCGGCTATCATCTGAGGAAGCCCGAGGCAACCTGGCGCCGCAAAGGCCCGCCAGCCAAAGTAAGGGCCCGGCTACCCACCATCGTGAAAGAAACGGTCTTCAAATCCCACCGAAGCATTCAAATGTCTACTAAAAGCATACAACGTTGGACACCTTAATGAATATCTCCTCAGAGTTGCTCAGAAAGATGGATTGAAGACTACAGTAAATGGCGTTGATATGAAAAGTTGTGATCACAAACAGCCTTGGTGCCGCGCAGCCTTTGAGAAGTTTGAATTTCTTCGCAGGCTTGCGCCGGATGTTCGCAGCACTCCAGCCAAGCAAAGCAACCAGGCGGGGCGCTGCCGGATGCTGCTGCGGATGCTGCTGCGGATGCTGCTGCGGATGCTGCTGCGGATGCTGCTGCGGATGCTGCTGCTGCTGCTGCTGTAGATTCTGCTGCTGCTGCTGCTGCTGTAGATTCTGCTGCTGCTGTCTTGCATCACTAGCGGGAGCAAAACGAAGTTGGAGATGGTTTTGCAGACCTCTTTGCACTGCATTGCAGTGTGGTTTCCTTGTTCACTTCACCCCATCCGCCCCGTGCACGCAGAAGAGGCAAGGCCCTCGATTTAGAAATGCCCTCAAGACGAAGCCAGGATTCCGCCCGGGACAGATTGAACAGCCACATGCTTTTATTCTAGTTGTTAAAGCTTGGCACCTATGTGTCATGTGGTGTTTGCTCAGGATGAGGTTGAGTCTAGGAGTCCCCCCGCAGTAACATTCTGTCGCGTTGCGAAAGGCGCGCGCCGGTGGCTATGACGGCCACGCCCTAAGTACATCTGAGTTCTACGTAGCATCTCGTAGCTCAGGGAGTGGAATGAGAGGACTTCACATGCGATGTCACACGCTTGTGAAAGGGGTTCTGTCGGCCGAGGCAGGCCTGCTTCTGATTCCGGTGACAGAGATCAAGGCCTCCAGCCATTGGCACCTCGAGCTGCGGCCGCACGGGCTGAATCCCCATGTATCCTGCCCCAAGCAGGCAAGTCACCTCAAGGCGCGTCTCTTCCAGAGCCGTGGACGAGGTGCGTGGGTTGTTTCAGGCTTGACAGCATCATGAGATGGTTGCTCTGAGCTGTCTCGTTTGCCATCACAGTGGCAGGCGCCTGGCCAACACCATGATTCTCCACACAGTGCAGAATTCCATGCCCCAACCACAGAACAACGTCCTGCTGGGGCTCATGAGCTCTGACTCCTTTCCTCCTCTGACTCCTTTCCCGCCCCCAGAGTTCGTGCGGGCGCTCCGACGGCAATCCGCTGAGGATCCTTGCAACATATCTCCTGGAGCTCCTCACAAGTGGCTCCTGTCCTGCATATGGAGAGCAGTCCCTTGTACCATCTTGTACCCATGCCACAAGAGATTTGAGCCAAGAGCTTGCCTCCCAAAGGCTACGGCGCCAGGAGTGCTCTGCACATCGCTTGCTGGGAGGGATCCCTGTCGGCGGTGCAGGCTCACCACCAGATGCCATCAGTGCTTCGGGTGTCGAGGGTTGAGAGCTGTATCTGGCGAACTCGAGTTTCACTTGTGTGTTGATACGGTTCTGCAAAGTCATTCCAGCCATGTTTGCGAAGTTTCACAATTCTCCTTCCTGGGTCAAGCTTGTGACCAGTACATACCAGTACTACGCAAGCCTCGACAATGAGCGCAGCGCATTCCGAGAACCAATGTTTACTCGTGGCTCAGGCTGTGGCCAACGGCTCAAAGAAAGCCGTTCAGGACTGGCGCAGCTCTCAGACAAGGAAGTCTTAAGGCTCATGCAGGGATGCATCTGAGTGAGAAAGCTGCTGGGCTATCGCAGTGTCAAGCTCTGAAAGTTTGGGAGCAGGCGCTTTCCGTCATGATTCGCTGTGAGGCACCAAAGGAAGGGCGATCTGACTCCGCTACACATCGCTGCCATCTGCAGCCATGCCGAGGTCTCCAAAGCCAGACATGGGGGACTTGACAACCTTTCAATCCCTAAACCGCCGTCAACTTTGTCTTGCCTCACATCGCCTCCTTTTCCACGTCAGGAGCAATTATATATATAATATATATATATATGCATATATATATATAATCATATATGTACATGTGCACATTTTCGTTTTGATTTGCGGCACTTCCGCGACACTTGCCTCATTGGGTCAGGTAGCGGAGCTCTTGTTGGGGTACGACATTGATCCGGATATCAATACGGCCCGGAGCCTTAGAAGTCGCAGATGGTCTCTGATGTGAAGAAATGTGAAGAAAGAGCCAAATGGAGGCACTGGAGGCACTCTTCCGATGTGTCCGAGAAGAATATTCGAAACGAACCTTGTGCGCGCGTTGCATGCAAGTCAACGACCACTCATTCATGCTCTTCTGACTGAGAGCATCTAGGATGAAGGCCTGAGCTGTGCGGGACCTTGAAGTCTATCCGTGTCCGGATTCTTCCAAGCCCTGGCATGCCCTGACCATGAACCCTAAACCCACCAGGAACCACGGAGAGAGAGGGGAAAGCCTGAGCTTAAACCCCTAAACCCTAAAGCCTAAGCCCACCACGAACCACAGGGGTAGAGGGAAACCTGAAACCTAAACCTCAACCCTGAACCCAAAGCTCAAACCCTAAGCCCTCCACGAACCGCAGGGACAGGAAACCTAACCGGACAACCCTGAACGATAAGCCCTTTAGCGACCATGAACCACAGGGCTGAGTAAACACCCTAAATGGCAAAACTCAGGTGCATCAGCTGCGATCGCTGGTCCCCCGGAGCTCCTGTATCACGCTTCTTCCTGACATCCTGATATATGTGTATGGACGATGTACAGGGCTCAGCCCACTAAAGAATACCTCGAGTTGTCGATAGCAAGACTGAGGCTCCACATCTCCGCTACCTCCAGCACTGACCTTTGTGAAGTGCTGATGTCCAGCCGCGCGAACATCGCAGCACGGACAGCAGACCAGGACATCTCTTCATAAACTGAACCGTCCGTATGTGTCCGTGTTAGGTTGCTTGGCAGTTGGTTGAGCGCTGTGATCGCCGCAGGACACCCCGCTGCACTTTGCAAACTGCTTCCAACAGCTGGAGACCATCGAGCTGCTCTTGAAAGCAGGCGCGGAGCTGTTTTCAGAGTTGTGGAAGTCGCTCCCTACGGGTGATTGCACAGTTCTGCCAGAGGGATGAGCAGCCTCGAGACTGGGAGCCGGTTGCAATATGCGATTCGTGGGTCTTACGCTGATTCTGCTGTCGCATTGGTCTCCAGGCGCAGATGCTTCGGCCGCAAACAATTTCGGCGTGGTTCCACTGCATGCATCCCGACTGCTTTGAGAAGCGTGCCAACAGCAGGTTCAGCAATGAAATCAGGCCAGCATGTCTGTCCCTGTGCACCACGCGTTCCATGCAGAATCATTCACAGACATGGCGCGGAATTAGAGCTTCCGGCCATTCCGACGCTCCTGCAACTTCATCCCCGCCCCATCTCATTTTTGTCTAGGCGCAGCTTCAAGGCTTCTGTGAGTGTGGCACGAGGTCGCCGTGGCCTATGCCGGCCTTGAACGGCTCGAGTTGCGAGAGGCGGCCGTTTCTGCGCAGCGTCGAAAGGAGTTTATGTTGTTCCGGGGTTGATTCGGCTTTAGGCAGCTTATGGCCCACGAATCAACATCAGTTCCTTCATGGCTGGGTGACAAACTGCGAACTTGTGTAAGATTCAAGAACTGTACGAATTCCTGCGCTCGGCAGGCAAAGGCAACGCTGCTGCTGTGTGCCTACGGTGCCAAGCTGGATGCAAGGCACAAAATCAGTGGCTTCACATGAGACATGCAAATGCCAAGATGCATAAACAAGTTCTTATAGCTCCATGCCCGCAGGGACCACCATGGTCACACACCCGCAGCTGTGGCACGGATGGCAGGCTTGACCAGCCTTCTTCGCATCTCAGTTGGTTTAGATCGAAAAATGGAGATCCTAGCAAGCCGCAAGAACATGCCATAGCACGGGCAACCGCAATAAATGTAGAATATATGTCTATCGAGTGGTACTCCCCCCGCCCCAAGATCCATACTGTTTCTTGTCTTCCACATGCAAGCACCCTTGACCTCAAAAGTGCTGCACTGCCCCAAACTTTTTGCGGTCTGCAAGCAGGAAGATTGGCACTTTTGCTGCTCCAGATTCGAAAGTGCCATACTGTCCCAAAAACCTGTCCAAAAGAGAAAAGAGTGCTGCACTGCCCCAAACAGAAGCCTCAAAAAATAGCAGTCTTTTTGAACCTCCATGGCTCTACCAGCTGGCGGGCCTAAGCACTTTTGCTCTTTGGGATGGGGCTTTTGGGACAGTACAGAATCTCGGCTACCAGGGACGTCAACAATGTCATAGTGTTTCAAGCTTTTTTGGGGCTTGGAAGCAAGAAGATTGGGACAGTAAACATTTTTGCTGCCCCAGACCTCAAAAATACAAAACGCTGAACTGTCCCATTCTTTTGGGCGCTCACAGCTGTGGAAGTTGCCAAAGTGTTTTTTTGTTGTTTGCTTTGGGGCGAAGGAACGAAGCCCAGATGAGAATTTTTGAGCGTGTGGGCTTCTTGCATAAAATGCTGTTTTCAATGGAATACGCAGCAAGCCCAGATGAGGGGTGCTGAGGCTGTAGCCACTGAAACTAAACGAAAATCTAATGATACTTTGTGACCAACAGGCCCCAGAACTCGATCAGTGTTAGGGATCCTTTATACTTTTTGGGTTATGGGCTTTCTTATATATGAACAAAAAGGATCCTTTTTTCTTCCTAGGGGAACAGGGATTAAGAGAAGAGGATCTCATAATGTGTTTGTTGCATTTTCATTCGAACATGAAGGCAAACATAAACGCGAACGAGGCTCAGACCAGGATTCATGACAGTGTGGCCGTTGAAATTAGATTCCTAGCTAAACTTTGTTTCGAATGAGCTCAGAGGATTTCTCCGAGGAAGATCTCCTAGGGTATGGGCTGTTAATTTCAATCTCGAATTAGGCTGAAATGTGAATCTGAAGAGCAAAAGAGGACAGCTTTGGGTATGGCCGCTTCATATAACCTCTTACCAGACGTGGGGCTGAACGAAACCCAAGTGTGATAATGTCCTAGGGCGTGGCCTTGTAATTTAACATTCTAATTCGTCGTATTGACGGCGGCAGCAAAAAAGGCTGCAAAACGCTGAAATCGCTGCAAGTACCGTGTTTTTATGAGGTTTTGCACGTGTGCCTCCGACCCCCACCCTTGTTGCCCTTGACCCGACTTCAAAAAGTGAGCATCATCGGATGCGCGCGGGTCCGGGGGCATCATCGAGCCATCGCTTCTCCGGTGGCTTCGTGAGGCCTCCGGGCCCGCGGCCCAGACCTAGCTGCTGCTCATGATTCATGATGTTTTTTTTGGGGGGGTTCCAAGAGGAGGAAACCTCGTAAGTATCGAGTGATTTGTGGGTGCGCGTAAAAACACCCCTAAACTCGCTCGTTTACGCGCTCGAACGGCATCATGCCCACAAAACACCCGAAAAGCAAGACCCCGAATGCCCTTAAGGGCCTTCGGGGTCTTGCTTTTCGGTGTTTCGTGGGCATGCAAACGTTCAAGCACATAGAATCGGCGTTTTTAGGGGGGTTTCGGAGGTCCTGGGAGAAGCCCAGATGAGGATTTCTTAGGGTGAGTGAGTGTCCAGTGTGTGGTTTTTAAATCTAACATTCGAGTTCCCACCTGAACTGCAAATAGAACCACATGGTTTAGGGTTTAGGGTTTTGGGTTTTTCAGGGTGCGGCTTTTAGAGGAGGATTATTCTTGGCTGATCACAAGTAACGAACGACTCCCAGAATTGGGACAGTACAACACGTCCAGACAAATTTTGGACATAATCCTAGATTGTGAGGCCACGCGCAAAGATTTACTCTTCTGGGCCTCATTCGTAATTGAGTAAAACTACTTAGAGTTTTATATTTGAAGGCTACACCCGATGAACTCCTCTTTCTTATGGGCTTCGTTCGGAATGAACCCAAGATAACAAGTACATTAACAGGCAACAGCCGAAGACATGCTCTTCTATATGGGCCTCACTCAGGATTACATCTGATTAAGATTATACTCGTATATTGAATGCCATATCCTGCTCTGGCCCCTATTCGCAATGAGATTTTGCTTGTATACTCTAGAGCCGCATCCGAAGAAATCCTCATCTGGGCTTTGTTTGTAGTTGAATTTGCTTAGAACGCTAGTCAGAGGCCACACCTAGAAGAAATACATCCCTGCTAAGCCTCATTCAGGATAAAACCTAACTAGAATTTAAGTTTACAAGACTAAAACATGCCCCTCTGGGCGGCTTCCGAAAATAAGCACGGATGTGGAGAGTGTGAAGCTGGCTTCCCAACTCACCTCTGGAAGCCTGACAACGGGCTCGACAACACTCAAAAATGGGGGGGGGGGGGGGTAGCCGATGTGATCAGGGCGAACCGCTAGGGGATAAGAGGAGCGAAAGGTGGGGGGGGGGGGGGGGGGGGGGGGGGGGGGGGGGGGGGGCGGCTGTTCAGGGGTCCTGGCTATGTTGGAAGACCCTTCTCCCGGGTTTATAAGCAAACTTAATGCTTATCATCAGCAATATGTTGCGCGACAAAGACTCTTTCCAGCCAAGATTGAGTACCAGATTACCAACTCATACATATATGATTGAGTACGCAGATTACCAACTCATCCAGATTTGAGCTGCCTAAACCTTAAACCCTGAAGTTTAAATTCTATGGGCTTAGGTTACAATGCTTAAATCTTCAATCTTAAACCTTTAATCCTTGACCCCATAGGGTTTAACAGTTAAGGGTTTAGGTTTACTTGCTGGCTTATTTTTACATGCTTAAATCTTCAACCATAAACGTTTAAACTTTAACTTGATATCAGACATTCGGATGCGGATCTTGGCGGGGGGCGAGCATATCTCATGAAACTATAGAGATGAGACATAAAACCATGGATCTAGTGGCGGGGAGCATATATATATATATATATATTTATTTATTTATTTGTTTGTTTTTTATGCATTTATGGTTTTCGTAGTGTATATGGTATCTAAGTTAAAGTAATAGCATTAGATTATTAGATACACATATAGATACATGTGTGTAATGTTTTGCAGAGGCGCTCGCAGCTCCGTTATCGAGTTCCTGGAGTCTGAAAGCAGCTGGCTCAGACAAGAGGAATGGAAACCACAGAGCTTTCCCGCCCAGGGAGTCGAGACAAAGAGCCGGTTTAGGGTTTAGGATTTAGGATTTAGGGTTTAGGGCTGAGGGGTGCGCGAGGTGAAGACCATCAGGTCACTGCGCAAGATCTGCTCAACGCAGCGGACGAGGTGCATGACACGTGGACGTGAAGTGAGAGGGTTGCTGTAGGTTTGAGGATGTTCATTCGTGTCAGAACTTGTGCGAGCTGAAGAGAACGCATGGTTTCCTCGCGTCTCGTGCCGGAATGCTGTTGAATGTGGCAGAAATCAGAAAGTACACTTCAACGTACTCCAGTTCGACGGCTCAGGGCCGAGCAGTAACCTCGTCACTTCGGCTGATTGGCCCGAAGCGATGCCAGGGCAAAACGCAGCATTACGGAGGGCTCGTCGGTACGAAGATGCAGATGTGGGAACGACATCACTACGATCGTACTCGTTTTTAGGGATGAACCAGGCAGAACAAGTCGCTGAGCCCCAGCGGCCAAGGAAGATCAAAGAGCAAAACTTCCAACTGGAATACACGGTGCTCACAATTTTGGTGCTTCGTTGTTTGCAGCATGCTGCAAGCAGTTGTGGCCTTCAGGCAGGAGGTGTGGCGAACAGACAGGAACCCAGATTTGCTGTCGATCCCCTGCGAGCGATCACGACTGCCAGCTGCTCTTCGGGCACCGTCCGCCGACGGGGGGCGGTACACGTTTCAGACCAAATGGAAGGTGGTCAACAAGTTTTCCCGAGAGACGAGAACAGTCCCCCCCCCGCCCCCCATTGCAGCAGAAAGCTTATACACTTTGCCAGCACCATCATGTAGAGAAAGGTGCTTGGAGCACGAGCAAGTGAAAGAATTTTAAAGCAGCTCGGCCCACAAATCGTGATGATACTGCCGCAATGGACCCGCACACAGGGTTGAAGTAGACTGCCAATGCATTCTGTGACAGGGGGAGGTGGAAGACTTCGCATCAGGCTCCATGTCGCTCAAGGCCAGGGTCTCGGGCTGTTGAACAAAGGGTTCTTAAGACGGCCGTTAAAGGGACGAGCCGTTCCTTGCCTTTGCCTTTGCCTTGCAGCGATCGACAGGCCATTGAAAGGGAGAGAACGGCAGGCAAGGTGGAAGGGTTGGGACATGTTTGGCACCTCGTAGCCATGTTGCTGCAATCAGCCAGTCCACTGCCAGTCTCCACATGTCTGGTTTGTGGTGATGTGAGGGTTCCTATTGGGGCAGAAGGTTTGTTGCTTTCCGGCAAAAATTGCTGCGCAAATCCGATGGTCTTTCAGAGTTGTTTCAGGGATCCGTTCCGCGAATATATGATTGGGGCTTACACCATCGAACAGGCTCAACAAACAAGAAGCAAAGCGCGTGTTTGGTGGACCCGGTGCCAGGGCACCTTGTGCTTGGGGCGGGGGGGGGGTGCGTTTGGGGCCAGGTACAGGTACAGTACAGGGTTTGTGTCGCTCGCAGACGCGCGCACTCGAAACATGTACTCGTACGTGATTCTGGGTTCTTGTAGGGGCAGGACCTTGGGGGCTTGTGGGATGTGGCTTTTGGTGGGTCACCCGGAGCTCGTGGCAAGTCCAGATTCGCACCCCTTCCTTGGAACCTCAGGAAGCGACGGATTGGCGCCGTCATCCCCCACGGCGAGGGCCAGGGCGAGCTCACAGTGCGCCGAGAGATTTGCAAGGAAATAACCAAAGAACGTTTACCTGTTAGAGCCGTTGTGGTGTTCTCAAGGGGCAGCGAAGAAATCGTTGAACATGCAATCTTAAGAGTTTGGTATTATGGACTTTGGGGGTCTGTTGCGTAGTGACGATGTTGTGGAATAGCGCCTGGCGGCCAAGAGATTGGCCACGCAAAGCAGCCCGGCCCATTAATCTATTCGGACCAGCCAGGTATGCTGGACAAGACATGCAGTTGACGGAGGACGTCCAGCGCTTGTCCATTGGATGTCTCGGTGTTGGCCAAACTTTAGAGAGGCAGAGAGCGAGAGCGAGAGCGAGAGTCTCACATCAAGACTGGATCTGGGCGCGCACCTGCGCCACGGGGGTCTCTTGAGGCCCCCCAGACCCCGAAGAGACAGGACAAGAGAGATCAAAAGAAGCAGCGGCGGTGGAGACCAGGTTGAATGGTGTCGTGGCCAAGTTGCTGCACCTCCAGTCGACAAAGTAGAAGATTTGGGACAAGGGCGCCATCAGCGGATGGAAAGTCGATGGACGGTGATAGTGCTCGCATGGTAGAAGAAGACGAGGCCTGCCAAACTTGGGGCGAATGCACACCGGCGACTTTTGAGTTGCATTCCGAAACCAAAGCTCTCCGACATAAGAGATCAGTGCCCCAAGCTCCGTTCGTTGTCTTGCCGGGTGGGGCAAGGTTGAATTGAAGAGGTTGTGCTGGCATGAGTCATGAGCTGTGAGCACTTCAGAGCACACCGCCTTTGAGAGATTGGAGGGCAACACGGCAACAGGGATATCTTGTTCAGGTTTCTTACTCTGGAAGAGTGGAAGTGGAGAGCGCCTGAGAGTCTCGTGAAATCGGCGAGCCTGCTACTGCAAGAAGCTTCCGCAGGAGAACGCGCGCCTGTCCCAGGAGAACAAGAGGATTCAGAAGGAGCTTGATGAGCGACTTGGGTGCACAGTGACATACAGCGGCCGTCAGTCACCCTCAAGATCGCCTGAAGATCCGGCAAGAATCCTGCTGATGCGAGCCCGTTTATGCCGTTGTTCCCAGGGCTCGGGCAAATATCCGCCACCTTCAAGGACACAGTCCCGCGGGCACTTTCTCACCATGATTTTGCCATGACGTCCCTGCAGGACTGCTTGACCAGAGCAGGTCAACCATGGAGCGGCTGAAAAGCATGAGCCCCGTGAGAACTGATGGCTGAGGAAGTCTTGTAGTACTTGCGATTCTGATCAGTGAACCCTGAAACACGTCAGGCGCACGCTGCCAAACTGAAGAGAGTAGAATTGTCTTCTTCATGTCATGCCCATTACAAGAATGGTGGAAAAAAGCAAGGGTGGAACTCAAAAGGTGCACGACTCAGCGTCACGGAGGTTCCTGGAGCAGAGGCGTGGACCAAGATCTCCGGTGTTGGCGAACCCGCATGCCAAAGAAGGGCTGCCTACCGCATGCGACGAGGCTTTCCAGGCCGTCCGTGACGACATGGAGAAGGACAAAAAGCAGAGAGTTGAGACAGTTGGGGGTTTACGAAAATAGGATCCCCAAATAGGACTCCCTTTTCATCAGGACCCCGAGAAGGTACCCCCCCTAATTTCGGAAATCCCCAGCTCAGAGAGGCCCGAGGGAGTAGCAAGCGCTGGAAGGAGATGGGTGAGCTCCGCCAGAGGCAAGAAGATCTTGGCCCTTGCCTAAGCCGAGAGAAGCCGAAGTCCGAAGGCTAGAAGCATGGGGACCTCATCCACACTTTCCGAGAGAAGGCTGGTGAGGGTGCCATGTCTGCCTGTAAAAAGTCGCTGAGGCAGAGATCGGGAAAGCTGGCTGCAGGACAGCTTGTCATGTCATGGGTTCGCCTCCTACCCCCCTCTATACTACCCCCCCCCCCTAAGTTCCCCCCATAATGAAGGCCGGTTTTAGGGTTTAGGGTTTAGGGTTTAGGGTTTTAGGGTTTAGGGTTTTAGGGATAAAAAGAACCTAATTAAGTTGGGACAACACTCCACCTGCACCCAGGAGCGAGAGTCCTTGTTGCGGCAGCTCGAGGAAGCTGCGGAGAAGCAGGAGCGTGCAGAGGCGCGGAGTAGATCTGAGTAAGGTTTAGGGTTAGGGTTTAGGGTTTAGGGTTTAGGGTTTAGGGTTTAGGGTTTAGGGTTCAGGGTTTAGGGTTCAGGGTTTAGGGTTCAGGGTTCAGGGTTGAGTGTGGGAGGGGTGCTTTGAAGTGCTTTGTTTGGAGTGGAGAGCTAGCTTCTTGGCCCATGAGTTGTTTTCAGGGCTGCCACTGGAGTTTCCGAGGCTGCCGTGAAGCGCCTCACGGCAGAACGCAACGAAGCCTTCGAGCGAACTGCGGTCAAGGAGAAGCATGGAGAAGGGATGGGTGGCTTTGGTGTCTTGCTGAGAGCACCTTCAGGGTTTTGGAGAGAAGAAGACCCTGAGAGCCACGCAAGACAAACCAGAATAAGGCACCATGCAGTGCAGTGCCACTGTACTTCAGAATCTCGGAATCCAGGACGTCTCCCGCCCATCTTCTGCCGTGACCCGCCAGGCCTAGTCGACGGTCGTCTGTTCGCATGGACACAGTCAGCATCAAGTACATAGTGATAGAGAAGTTAGCTTGCCGTACAGCTCTGCAACACCCACACCTCTTGCAAGCTTACATAAATGGCTTGCAAAAATACAGTTGCTTCTGGTGCACTGCCCTGCTGCCCACTTTGCGGCGAACGTTGAAGTCCTGAGAATCGTGAGAGGCCGATCAAGCGGCTGAGCTGACGCAGAAGTCGGACGAGCTCAGCCAGAAAGACGTTGGGACCTTGATGGGTGATGGAGAGAGATATGGAGAGTAACAACATGATCCCACCACGGCTCCACGAAATCTGTGAATTTTGAATCATTAATCATCAAACTTCAGGTGGGCGGTATACCCCCTGGATGCTAGAAAGCCCCACTTTCGCCACAGTCACCGGGGGGAGGGAGAATGGGGCCTTTGGCATGAAAAGAGTGCAGGCTGCGCTCTTCGCCAAAGAAGAAGCCCTGAGCCAGAAGGCGCCCTGCGGGGATGCTCTGAGGGGAATTTTAGCACTCTTTCTCACTCTGAGTCACTTCTGACACTCATGGCCAGGATGCAGAGCTTCAAGCCAAAGCGCAGGCCGAGCAAGAGGCAACGATGGTCCACGATGGCCCCATGGGGCCCTTTGAAGTGCTGGGACGCCCTTTTGGTCAAGGGCTTGAGCCGTTTCGGAAGCGTTCTGCTTAAAGAGCTCAATCGTGGAGGCCCTCGAGGCCTTGCAAGCCAAAGATGCTGAGCTCGAGCGTGCCCCGGCTACGAGAGCTAGCGTTTTGGAGTCAAAGTCTTCAAACACGGTCACAGAATGGTAGCGGTATGTCATGGTATGTCAAGATGCCACAGGGGAGGAAAGCTGCTCCTGCAAAGCTTCGAGGCCTCTCGGCTGAGCTACAAGCGATGAAGTCCCAAGCGGACCGCTCCGGCAAAGATCTGGAGGACACGGGGTGGGGTGGGGGGGAGAGGTCGGAGGGGTGAGGGGGAAGCTAAGATCCCCACACTGCATGGCGAGACCCGCATCAGGAGCGAGCCGTCGAGCTGTCTCAAAAAGAGGCTGGGCAATGCTTTGGGCAATGCTTGGGCTTTGTCAATGTGTCAGAGTCAACAAGCAGCCGAAGCAACCCACGCACCAGGCCGATGTGCTGAGTCGCAAGGCTGAGATACAGCGGCTGAACGCCGAGCTCGAGCGGCAGGCGCGGTTCTGCTTACTTCTTCAGGTGCGCATTCACGCCGGACAGCGGTTCCGTGAGGTTGTTCTTTCATTAGGGGCATTGCAGAAGCGCGGCAGAAAGAGTGCGTACCGACACATGCGGTCCGAGGCCAGCGAGAAAGAAGAGATGTGGACACTTGGATGCGTGGAATTGGAAAGGAATTGAGGGTGGGATAACAAGCACTCCCAAGTAGATGCCAAGGTCTCGTGCATCGTGAGTCTCGAGGTAACTCGCAGGGTGTCAGGCTTCTGCACTCAAAGCGTGATGCAGAATGTTTCGCATGCCGCCAAACTCAAGAAGCACGGCGCTGGCCTTCATCCACTTAGGATGAGTGCCGACAAGCATCCGAAACCACGGACCTTGCATGTGACAGTGATAGCCGTGAGACGACCCCGGCTACAGGATTTAGACTGACATGGACACAGCCAGCCAACACGTAGGCGGGACCTTTGGACAAGGTATGACCCGGTTGGGAGCCAGAGATGCGAGGAACAGAGGAGGTCAAGGAGGTGAGGGGAATCTACCGCAATCTACAAGTACCATTACCTTGCAACAATCTGCAATCTGTTGCAACCGTCATGGACCTTTTCGCCTCGAGGTGCTTTCTCGCGTTCAGCCTCCTAAGCTTGCCTTGGTCCGGGAGAATTGGACACAAACTTTGCGGGTTCTGGACCCCCTCACGATGTTGTTGGCACCTGTGAAGATGCTTCTTCTTGTTGCGTCTCCTTCTTCGTTCCCGACGTTGCCATGTTATTGTTTTTGAAATCACTGCATCCTGCTGTGCATAGTTGCAACTTTGTCCCATGCTACGGCCCTGTGGCCTGTGCAGCAACACGAGTCTCTCGAAAGTCAGGAAGAACCTCACCGAGCTACGAGCGCAGCACAAGGAGCCGGGCATGCCCCGCACACGTCCCAAGCACGTGCCCAGCTACGGTGGGGTGAGAGTGCGCCGAGCAGGAGCTCCGCGAACAGCAGAGCAAGACCAGCCAGGAGTCGCTGGCCAAGGGAGCTTCGAGTTTTGGAGTTTCCTTGGAACTTTGAGTCAAGGATAGTGAGATAGTCAATACATCTCTGATCCCAGTCAGCAGGGTCAGGGGTTCCGAATTCCGACTGTGCAGCTTGCATCTTGAGAGACGCCCTCAGGCTGGGAGCTGCGCAAATGCAACTGCAGGAGAGAGAGGCGGGATTCCCAGGGAGGGTGGAGCTCAACGAGTCATACTGAAAATTGGAGAACAGAGAGGCAGAACAGAGAGGCATGAAACAAAAGGGTGATAACCAAGGGTTCATGACATTCGATTCTGGGGAAGCATTCAACTTGACCGGAGGCGGCTCGAAGGAGCATAGCGTGCACAGAGATGTACTGCTCACATCAGTTCTGACCAGGTGGAGCTTGAAGGCCAGCTGAAGGAGAAGGACTTAGAAGAAACTTCATTCAAGACCGGCAACGACGAAGAGCAGTTTTGCTATGCTTGGGGGGGTGACCTGACACTGCTTCAGGCGCAGCGTTCTCCATGTGTGCAGGAGCTGACCATCCAGAAGCTCGAAGAAGACACTGAGCAGTTGACTGGCCAGGCCCTGCACATACAGGTTGCATGCACGCGCTCAATTGCCCTCATATTTGCTCCGCGTTGCAGGTGACGGAGCTCAGTGGCGTGCGGGAGCGGGCAGAGCAGGCGGAGCAGATGCAGGGGCCTTGAGATTGCGTGCGGAGTGCGGGCGCAGGGAGCGCAGCGCCCCGGCTTGTCCAAGGCTTGAGCCCTGGAAGAAGCGGACGGAAGAAATCCATGAAGCCTTCCAGAAGGACGCTCATCGGTCGGAGCTTGCCCGTTCATGTCGGTGCCTGGACAGCCTGAGCAGCCAGGAGCAAGCTCTCCGAAAGCGATACCACAACCAGATGCAGGTCGAAGTTCAGTTCTGATAGATAGTATTCAGTATTTGCCACTTTACTCGTGAGTTTTTTCCTGGACAGTCCTGCAGGACATGAAAGGCGCCATTCGTGTGTTTGCAAGAATACGTGCCGCACTCGTGAAGGGACCACACTTTCGCACTGTCCTGCGGTTTCGGTGTAGGGACGAGCATGTGTTGTAATGAGGGGCCTCCCGAAACCCTAAACCCTAAACCCTAAACCCTAAACCCTAAACCCTAAACCCTAAACCCTAAACCCTAAACCCTAAACTCCCCTGCATTGTACATCAAAGGTAGCCGATGTGTCCGGTCTTCATCACTCAGGTCCCAAGGTTTCTCGAGAAGCTGATCAAGAGGCAGTCTTGCAGCACAGAAATGCGTATGACTTCTGAGATCATACCAGACCACTGCCCTTGCCTCATATATCTATTTCTATTTCTGTAGATATATATATATATATATATGTATATATAAATATATAAATATATATATATATAGAGCCATGTCTACGGTAAGGTTCATGGGCTGGTGTAGCCACAACTTATGTACACAAAGCTGCCTATGACCAGCTCCACCTGGCAGATCTCCGTCTGGAGACGGGACGCCTTCTCGCTGGAGTGTGCCGCGAAAGACAAGAAATCAACTGCCAAGGCAGGGGCGATTTCAAGACCCAGAAGACATCAAGGAACAAGATGCTGCAACAAGCTAGGACGCATATGGACGCATGAATGAGAGGGCCGTCTTGACCAGTTTGGCTGTGGGTCTTGCGCCTAGACATGGCTTTTAGCCAGGACTACAACTTCGATGCCGTGTTTGATGAGCCAAGCTGGCAGAGATTTCTTACGTCCTTTTGCTGGTACAAGCACATTTTGCGTCATTGAGCATCCGCATACATGAAGCATGTTCGCTGTGGTTCCATGTGTACCAATGTTTCTGTGCAGTCATCAATCAGTTGCGGACCCCACGTGCATGCAATGTTGTTGCAGCCAGGCACAACACGCAAGAGGACGTGTTTGCTGACTGCCGCGGTTTGATTGGCTCAGCCGTTGATGGCTTCAATGTCACTGTGCCGCGATCTTGGCGTTGACGCCTCGCGCATGCAGAGCCATGCTTCGACAGGTCCCAGAGAGTGAGCACCGTGAGCACCCGTAGCAGCGTTTTCTTTACGACTTCGCAATGTATCATCCCGTCGCTCCAGTCCTCAGGTTCGCGTACGGGCAAACGGGCGCCGGGAAGACGCACACCATGTGCTTTGGCCTATTTGGTATTGATTGGTCTTAATTCTTGCTGGAGTGATGCTTGCTTTTGCGCTGTCTAAGCCCCACGCTGTTCTGAAGGTATGGGAATGAGGCCATAAGCTCAGAGGGAACTTGTGCAGCAGACCCGAAAGCTGGCGGCGTAGGTTCCTTGCCCCTTGAACCATGAGTTATATGAGTTGTCTTCAGAGCAGAGGCCATGCCTGGTTTGGTTCCACGAGCTGCAGAGGACGGGGCTTCACTTGGAAAGAGGATGCGAAGTTTCTAGTGACCTTGGTTCCAGCAAGAACCGTCCCCTCTGACCTCAAGGAGGGTGGCTAAAGAGGCTGTCACGAGTCAAGGATAAGGAGAGCACGAATTAGGAATCGCAGCTACAGCCACTATCACCCACCCGCCTTTATGGCCATTGAACCATGCCAAGAGTTCAGCATAGTGTTGGTGTTCAGAGCGGAGCACAGCGCTCTGAGATCGCGGCTTCGCACGCTTCCCGATCTCTCCACAGCCTCTGGCTAACAGGAGCTCTTCGCGGTGCTGAGTGCAGTCCTCGGAGTGCACAGAGCATATCTACATATCGTAACATGCATGTGTTCAATGCACATACTGTCTTGTCTTATATGACGTCATATCATGTTATTTACCCTGCAGTTGACGAATCTGTTCTTCTCTGTCTTTGCACAGGGACCTTGTCAGGTTTTGCAGATTCCCGGTTTCTCAAAGGATGAGAATTCCTCCCCCCCCTTCTTCTTCACCGTCAACCGCAAGAGCACTAGGTGTTCTGCTGTGGCAGGGTTGAACCATGTTGAGCCCACAGTGGGCTCGAGGATTGTGTGAGCTGCTCTGTTCGCTGAAGGGCGGTACGCCCACGAGTGCGAGTCGAAAGTCCTCTGCTCGATGTTCGAGCCGGGACCCGAGTTCCGAGAGGGGAGAGTCCAGGCAGGCTGTCAGGCTTCGGCTTCGCTGCTGCAAAGGCTCTACCGCGATGACCTGGTGGACTTGCTGTTCACAAAGGGCAAGGTGCATTGCCGTGTTCAGGGCTACTCTAGCCTATAGCACTGAAATGGGGGAGTTGGGGGGGGGGGGGGAGAACGTATGGTCACTTCTCCAAACTATTTTCCCTTTGGCGATCCTGATTATAAGGCGGCCCCTTATTTAGGGTAGCCCAAAAAGGGGCCTGATTCTTGAGAACTGACCAAATGATAGCCTTGGGATCAAAGCCTCAGGGCAAAGTGCCTCCGGTCCTGGACATCAAGAAGGATCCCCGAGGGACCGTGAAGGCGCCGGATTGAGCCTTCTCTTGGCCAAGCCATGGTCTCACGTTGTTCACGTTGTTGTTTCTTTTTCATTTCTTTCTCGTGCCTTTTCGTTTTGCAGAAGCCCTTGTGCCTCCTTTCTTTCGCCACGTGCCTATGGCACACTGGAGGTAGAGAATGCCGTCGAGATCGAGGTGGGCAGACGTCACAGACTGCAAGGGCACGGCAAGTTGCCTGCCAGAAAACCCTCAAGCGACTTAGCCGGGCCGACTGAGCCCCTCCTTGCTCTTCAGGTGACCAGCCCAGAAGAACTTCAGAAAACCATCGCCATGGGCATGGATCGCCGGCACGTGGTGTCCCCAAGGAAGAACAGATCTGAGGGAGTTTTTTGTGTGGGACATCTTGGAAGACTCCACGGCGACCTGAATAACAGGAGTGACACGCTGAAGTCGTTTCTTCGGCCAGAGACAGACGAGAAGACCAATGAGCACACTCGATTGGAGCAAAGGTCGCGGCTACGAAGATGAACGCAGACTCCTCGAGGTCGGGATTCGATACGTGGAGCTTTTTGGGGTCATGAAAAGTTCGACTCCAACATCTCGGTACACTGCTGTAGAGGCCTGAAAGGTCACAAGCCATGAGATGCCAGGTCGCACCTGATCTTCATCGTCACCATCGAGTCCTTGAACAAGAAGTCGAAGCAGGAGGGCTGCGCAGTTCTCGCATTCTGCAATTTGAAACTCTTGTTTGTCGGGCGCCCCTCGATGTTGAATTCGACATCTTGAGACCTGAGGGCCTCTTTCAATGAAGGAACAAACACCCCCTCAGTAAACCTTAGTGAGCCGCGTTTCCTGTCGGTTCATATGCGGGTTTCTGGGGTGAGGGCTTTCGGGGCGCGCGATTGGGTGCGAGTGAAGCGTGGCGCGGTCTCGTGTCGCTCTTTACTCGATCAGGGTCACAGGGAAGAAGGCCCTTTGTTCATTTCCGACCCACCTTGATTGCTTTTTGCTGGTGACTAGAGCTGCTAGGAGGACTTGAAGGCGTGAGGGTTTTCCAATTTTTGGGTGTTAGGTCGGTAGGTTGGTTGAGAATGCAGGGGCTGTGCTGCAAATGTTTTTGGTCCGTGCTTCTTGTGGGTGGGCGGTTCCTGGCGGTCCCGGATCACGCACGTCCTGACAGGGAATCAGGGGTCGCAGAACCGTCGCTGCACATCTGCTTGTGCTAAAGTGTGACGTCGGCATCGTACCCAAGCCTATATCTCAGTAAGTCAGTAAGATTGTCATCACGTAGTTTGCAAGCCAGTGTTTTCACGTGATTCCATGCAGGTCTCCACCGGAAAGCTCACGCTTTGTGACCTTGCAGGCCCAACTTAGGGCCGTAGTTTTGTTTTTTGTTTGGGGGGGGGGGGGGGGGGTGGGTACAAAGCCCCTGACTTCGTGACCAGGCTCCGAACGTCTCAAGAAGAGTGAGGTCACGGGTGAGCAGATGAAGGAGGCCTGGAAGTACCTTCATGTTCTCTTGATCCTCATTAAGGCTCACTGCAAGGACTCCCAAAAGCTTCGGCCAAGCCCGCTGTCTTGCTATGGAAACCGTACTCTTTGCAAATTGTCGGACGTGTGCAATAACAGACCTGCTGACGAATTGCAGCCGTTTGCGCACGTTATCCGGAGAAGGGGGGGTTTGAGGAGTCCATGGGCAAGTGACAAGTGAGTCGATCGAAGAGGCGAGAAGCTTGGTCTGTGATCAATGTGGGCTCCGTTACGTGATCATGGAAGCGAGCAACCTCACAGTGTTCCTTGTCTCGCTCCTGTAGTCGTGTCCGAGCGAGTAAGCCAAGATTGGTCGGTTAACCAGGCTTCAATGGGCATTTGACCTCAGGGCATCTAAAGATATTGCTACTGGGGAACAGGATTGCACAATGTTCTGGTTCGGAACAAAGAAGTAAGAGGCGCAGAATCTCTGTTAGACACTGACGTGCATCAGAGACCTCTGTCAAGCAAGGTGTTCACCTTCATAGCGTTCAACATTCCAAATGCATTTGGACCTGAAGCTTCTGGGACCGTTCTCAACACTCTTGGGGACCTGGCTGGGTGGGACCCTGGAGACGGACCCCAAGCAGATCCCACAAAAGGGCCATGGGAGCTTCGTTTGAAAGTGGAACTCGACGGACGCAGCCGTAGGGGAATTCGCACCCAACCGTGCCACTTGCGGGGGCAGGCAGTTGCGGGGGCAGCCGGGCCACGTTTTCAAGATGACCAAACGTTTGTTGTGCAAGCAGCTTTGTGTGTAGAGGAGCAGCGGCTCAAACTGTTCTGCCTCAGGACCCAGCCGAGATGCATATAAAGAATCGTTTTATATGTATATATCTATACACATATCTATATATATATATACATATATATATATATATAAGAGTTCAGAGAAACTGGGCTTCTTGCCGTTGATGAGCTGACAGTGTTTCGTTCAACTCATCACGGCCGTGCAGGCTCAATCCATCAACAAGTCGCCTGGGTCTTAGCATACTGGCCCCTGTCGGCCTGTGCTGTTGTAAAGTTGTCAATCAAAGGAAAAGGCAAGAGGGCAAGACCGGGAGACGACACAAAGCTAGCGTTCTGGACTCTCAATCAACATACTCACGCTTGGAACAATGCAGTAGTAGCCGGCTCCTGGGAGTGCCTCGAAGTCACGCACGCCGATGGAATCACCGTTGCTTGCCCTTGCCAGGTTGACGGCACTTGGCGATGTGATCGAGGCAGGTGTAGTCCAGACTCAAAGTGCTCGTAGGGCTGGTAGGGCTCATGTCCCGGGCGAACGACATGAAAGCAGCAAAGCAGCACGGCCACGGTTTCGCGAAGACCATGGGATGCCCCAAGACTTATTTTGAGGGAGATGGGTTGGTTTGCCATGGGGTAGAAGCTGTGCAAACGTCGTTTGGAGTGCGCATGCACGTACTTTTGGGGCTTGGCACATTCCAGGAGCTGCTCAGCGCGTCGAATTCGTGAATTGGATGTTGCTTACGTTTTCTTGTGCGGCATCTGCTATTCCCTTAGAACGGCAGTTTTTAGCGTTGCCAGGTTGCAAAAGGTCACGGTGCAAACGCCGTTTTTTGTTCAGATCTCGTCTGCAAAAAAATAATACGTTTTAAAGAAAAATCCTTTGCAAAAAGCCTTCCTGCGAGCATTGTGTTTGCAACTGGGGGGGGCTGCCCCACCCCCCCCCCCCCCTTCCCCAACCCCCCGCTTACTTCTTAATAAAGAAGATCATGCCATAAGGGAGCTTGCATTACTCACATGCATGCCCTTCCCAAACCCGTCCTGCGAGCTTTGTGTTGACAAATGGAGGGAGGGCCCACTCGCATTTAAAGAGGCATTAAGAACATACAAATCTAACAAAAACAACACCAGAATTTGTTCCGTTAAACTTGCATCAGCAGCATACGAACCCTTGTGTTTGCGATTGAGGGGGTGCGCCCCCCCAACCCCCCTCCCCCCCCTTCGCTTTTTTGTCATACATAAAAGAAAGCACCTCCGCCATGCGCAGACAAGAAAACTTGCTTAAAACTACAAACATCCGTTCCAAATTTTCCAGCGAGCATCGTGTTTGCAACTGGAGGGGGGGGCTCATGCCCAGAAAGAGAACTTGCACTAAAAGCATATAAGAATCTTTTCCAGACACATCCTGCAAGCATTGTGTGTGCAACTGGGGAGTGCCTTTGCAAACCTTCTGAGCGCCAATTGAGCACCTAGTCGTCCTACCCTGGAGGCTTTGACAAAGCAGGCCAAGCACGTGCCTTACCGAAACCACCGGCTCACGCCAATGCCTCAGACGATCTCACCTTGAGAGAGGCGTTTCGGGCTGCAGAGAGAAGCTGGTGACAACTTCATGGCCATGCGCAGCTTTTGAAGTGACGTACGGTGATGCTCAAGATCCATGGCACCGAGTCACTCACACTTTTCCTGGTTCCAATTCTTTCAGGCAGCTCTTGAGCGACTCGCTGGGCGGCAACGCCAAGACGCTGGCACGCAGGGAGGGCCGAGAATACCCACAGAACACCCCAGCCTGGCAAAAACCGAAGCTGCGCAATGCCCTGTGCTTTCTGCGCAGATGTTCGTCAACTGCTCGCCGGCCTCCGGGAACCTCGATGAGACAGGTGCAGCGTGCCGACCTCATCTTCGTCGAATCTTGGAGGTTGGCAGGACTGTCCGTCATTCTTCCACGGGATGACTAGTAATGACTAGTAGGTACCATTTGCAACGCCTACGCCGTGCTTCGCGAAGCACAAAGAAGCGCACCCAACTGGACCTTCGAATTTGGAGACTTGTCGAAGCCCCGAGGTTGGCTTATGCCGTGAGGGCCAAGAACATCGTCAACAAGGCGCGCCAGCGTGGTGTGTAGAGTGAACCAAAACGGGATCTTGGGATTTCAAGAAAGGTCCGGAGATTCTCCCCCCCCCCCACTCAGGTGGAGAAGAACTCTGATAGCCAAGAAGTTGCACGCCTGAAGAAGGCGGGGGGATCAGAAGCTCCGCGGCTTAAACGGCCACTGCCTGCCCAAGAGTGCCACAAGCATCAACACCTTCGAGTTATACCAGGTTGATTGCTCTAGGCTTCAGCAGTGTTGAGAGTGAGTATGTTTGGCATCCCACTTGGTTCGGCCGCCGAGAAGATTCAGATATCTTCTGACGTAGTACGGTCGCGCACTGTTGGGCCAAAGTTTGTTCAAAGATTCTGACGGCAACTTTGACCAGCTGCTAGATGTTAACATGATCCTGCACGGGACCTAATCTGCAGGTGGTGCAGATGCTGAGTTCTGAGCTGGAGCAGGTGCCATCTCTGCACTGTTTAAGGATGTTCAAGCGCATATCAGGAAAGCACGAGAGTCGAGAGCCACTCCGGCGTGAGGCGCGCAAGAACGCCGGCGACGCCCCGCTGCCGAAGCTGGGGGACGGAGTGGGGGAGGACTGCTTTCGCGGAGCCTGAAAGAGTTCAGGGCATGTCGTGTGCAGCCCAACGCGGTCCCAAGCGCTCCCACACGCAGTGAAACAAGGAATCTGACAAGAGGAACTGCTTGTCATGGTGGTTCACCATGCACCATGCTCTGCAGGAGAGTCCTCAGGAGTGAGAGCGGCTCCGCAGTCTCCTGGAGGTGCAGAAGTCGGAACATGGAGAGATGAACTTTCGGGAACCATCCAGAACTCCAGAACCAAACACATATTGCCAAACAAAGAGAAAACGCAAGTGCTCTTTAAGAACCAAGTTTGCAGAGGCTGCGAAACCCTCTTGTCGCAGCACAGTCAGCAATCGATTTCTTGAATGGACGATCCCTGTCCGCTGAAGCTTAGGTGTAGGTGTAGGTGAATTCATGCGCACGGTGTTAATGCGTCTCACAGGAACAGCCCAAAACAACACCTGGGCTGGCGTAGCATTTAGATCAGGTTGCCTGCAAAGCAGGGCAGTAAGCCGCTCAGAAACTCGATCTTCTTCGTGGTGCTCGTGGGCCGCATTCAAAAACTTCCAAAGTTGCTGCAGATATGACAAGCTGCATCACTTGCATGTTGCTGTGCACAGATGTGTTTCAGCTCGGAGCGTTCATGACTCTGCAGCAAGGACCCAGCCCGTGTTCTGATAAGGCACCAGGTAGTCTTCTGAACGGCCCAGACCCCTGCCATAACATCGAGCACAAACCGAGCTTTTGTGTGCCCCATCTCTACCACCGTTTTCATGCAGAATCTTGGCCATGAAGCGTGGCATCTTCTTCGATTTCGATTCAACCATGCCTCTTTGATTCAAGAAGCTGACACCTGTGCAATGACAGCAAAAGGACAGCAACATGATGTTGCACAACTTGCTTTTGTCGAGGACAACGCCCATCAAGCTACCTCGATTCCATCGGCAACCTGGCCGCATCCGTCCCTCATCTCTTGCTTGTGAACATGTTGTGGACATGAGGCATGCAGTGGCTGATAGCCCAGAGATCTTCGCGTCCATGACGCCGCAGGACTGTCGGAGTTTAGACTGAGAGAAGTCGCAGAGATGCATGATGGATGTAAGAGGGGACCCTCACCTGCAAGATTGGATAGCGGGAAGCATTGCTCAAAGAGGAGATCTTGGCTAACTTCGGTGGCCGGCCACGGTTGGCGCGCATGAGGCAGCTCTTCGAGGCCGCTTCCGACGCATTGCTCGCGATCCATACGACGCACGAGCATCCTGAGAGCAAGACGAAGCATCCGCTCAGGAGCTCACAAAGATGGGTTGCGAGCTGCGGCCCGGCAAAAGAAGCGCCAATGTTCACGTTTGAATCCGCAAATGATCAGTAGGCATCAGACCTGGGCAGAAAGCATTGCTTGTTTGGAGGGCCAGCGCCTTCTTTGCAAGGTTCATTGTATCCATTGGCTTCCGGGACACCTGCATCCTACCGCACCTCCAGGACAGCCAAGGGGCCATCAGAGCGCTGAAGCGACACCACATAAAACCGCATAAAACTGTATAAAACCATATAAAGCCATCTAAAACCATATAAAGCCATATAGAAACCATATAAAGCCATACAAAACCATATAAAACCGAAGATGTGCAGGCCGTGGGACTCGAGCAGTTTTTCAAGCCTGAGAATGACTGGGTCTCAGGGAAGCCTTTTGGCAATTGCCTGCCATTGCTTGACTGACTCAATGACTCCAAGACACGTGCTCAAAATGCTGAGCCAGCCAAGGTGTTTGGACAAGATTCCAGAGCATTGCAGGAGCGTGGCTTCGTGAAAGGAAGGCCCCTACCCCGCTTACCCGCTTCGGTGGTGGGTCCCTGGTCATCTCGCCAACGGCACCCACATTCCAGCAATCCCGAGCATGCACCTTTGAGGGCAGAGACCGACTCTGAAGCAAACTGGGCTTCTGGCGCAAAGGAGTTTGGAGCTCCTGAGACGTACGGAGTCCGCTCAAATGACACAGAAATTGAACCCTGTGCAAGCTTCAGGCTTCGGTGTCCACAAACTTTGTGATGTTGCAGCGTAGTGGCAAAAAAGCGTCGCACAAGCGCATCGTTTCAGCAACTATGCTGACCGCTCCACGCTTTCACCCTGGTCGGCGCATCGGCATGTCGGTCCGCCGATACACCGTTCCGGTGCCCCCCTTGCATGCCCTCACCGATACAGCGATTCAGTGCTTCGGGCCTGGCGGCCTGGAACTATCAACGCAGGTGGAGATTGCGCACTCACACGCGGTGAACATTAAAAACCAAACTTTCATTGAACGGCGTCGCTGAGTCACTGCAAGAAACTGACGTTCCCGGGCTGGAAAAGTTGCATTGTTTTTGTCACCTCTCGTTACAGAACTCGATCTGAACGTTCGAGTCTTGACTGCTCTGCGCGTCTCTCGCACTTGCGCTGTGTGCGAGGCTCATCGCGCGGGTCTGAGCGAGTTGCCAGCCAGGAGTCGCATCCTGTAAGCGGCCAGATGTCTGTGATTGCTCTGTCAGCGGCAGGAGTCCCAATAGATGAATTGACATAATTATCCAGAACTGCATCACGAAGAACCGGGGACGTGCAATCGGAAATCGAAACATTACAATGCGTGGTGCACTGTCTGAGGCCGACCTCATGTTAGTGCCGGCCTAAGCTTGGCAGTCGCAACACCCCTGATGAGCCCCACGAATCCTCCTCTCATTCCGCAAGCCCCTCTAGGCCCTAAACCCTAAAACCGCAAAAACCTAAAAGCACCCTAACCCACCTAAAAGCTTGAACCCTGGAAGCTCAGCTTAGGCTCCCTCCCGGGGCTGGTCACCCGCGGATGCCCTCTTCGTGGATGA
>CAJNDS010002565.1:0-12500 GCA_905221605.1 Symbiodinium natans
CCCCCCCCCCCCCCCCCTGCCCAAAGAAAAGAAGAAACAAGACAACAATCCCCTGTAACACGCTTGCAAGGAAAATAACAACAATCCGTATGTTGCTCTCATAAGGAACAAGCCCTACATTGCCCTTAAAGGAAGAGTTCTTTTGCATTTTCTCGGGGGATTCTTAAGCAAATAATATGAAGGGTCTCGAGTTGGAACCCCCAAAGCGCTTCTGGTTGTCGGTCGCTGTCGCGAGCGTACGCAGATCCCAACGATATTTGCCCGAAACCCCAAACCTCAAACCCTAAACCCCAAACCCCAAACCCTAAACCCTCTAAACCCTAAACAACCTAAACCCTAAACCCTCTAAACCCTAAACAACCTCAAGCCATGGTCAGGGCGAGGAGACACTCCGCCGCCGTGGAGGGGCCCGGGCCCTGGCAGGACCCGGCTCCCCGAGGACGCCCAGCAACACTACCCCTTAGGCCTATCTTTGTGGTACTTTGCTGTAACTTCAGATCCTTACCTTTTTTGGGTTTGTTGGGCTTCTTGTTAAGGCAGCCAAAAGTTTAATTTATAGCTACCCTCCTGAGTGCAGCCAAGATATGAACAGGTCTTTGGGCCCGAAAACCCTCAAATAGGAGCTCAAAGTAGCCCAAAAATAAAACCTTAATCAGGTCTTTGGGCCCAAAAAGCCTTAGCTAAGAATTCTTGGAGCTTTATGGGGCAGGGATCATAATCGGGGGTACTAGAAGCCCTATGAAGCGCTGTCAACCTATGAGCCCTCATTCCCGAGTCCAGGGGTGTGAGGGTCCCTGAATGCGAAAACTTGTGCAGCAAGAAAGGAGTGCAGTCAGGGTTTAGGGTTTAGGGTTTAGGGTTTAGGGTTTAGGGTTTAGGGGTTTAGGGGTTTACGGGTTAAGGGTTTAGGGAGGTCTCAGGTTGCCATGGACGAGAGCAGCACCCCGGTGATGCCCTTTTGCCCTTTTTTTGGGGGGTTCGACGTTTCCTGCTACAAGTACAAAAACTATCGGGAAAATTTTGCCCTTATTGTAACCCTTAGGTTCAACATAGCCAAAAAACCTGACATCATAAATCCCAAAATAAGAGTCCTTGGCGCCCTTACCCCAAGGGTCCGTGTACCTAAATATGGAATACTTGGGCCCCAAAGTCCCTGTATAGGAGGTACGTTAAGGCCCAAGTACTCCCTATTCAGGTACATGGACCCTTAGGGCTCAGTCTCCCTAAACCCTAAACCCTAAACCCTAAACCCTAAACCCTAAACCCTAAACCCTAAACCCTAAACCCTAAACCCTAAACCCTAAACCCTAAACCCTATTCAGGTACATGGACCCGTAGTGTGTTTGCAATAGTTATAGGTTAGCAGTTTTTAAAGTTCAGGAGGCGAGATGTTCGATGTAGGTCCGTAGTGGACTTTTGGGTCCAGCATCTTAAAAGGGATCCGAAGTATGGGCCCTTAGTATGCACAGTGTATATTAGGGTTATATAGCGGGGGACCCAAAAAAGAGCCCATACTTGGGATCCCCTACAGAATAAATGCCCTGAACCCTAAACCCTCAACCCTGACCCCTGAGAATCGGGGTCTTGGAACCTTGAAACAGACTCCTGAGGCCTGAAGCCTATGACCGACGAACCCGGAATCTTCCATCCTAGGGTGCTGGGTGAGGTAGAGGCTCGGGTTTACCGTAAGAACCCCATACCGACTGGTTTGCAGGTTTCCCTGCTAAAAGGCCCCCTTCTAGGATTCTCAAGTCACCTACAACAAGGTTTTAGGGTTTGGGGTTGAGGCTTTAGGGTTTAGGGTTTAGGGTAGGTTTTGGGTTCGGAGGGATTAGGCCTTGGGGGTTAGGGAAAGCCACCTCTCCTTGTCACTGGGTGACAAGGCTTCCGGAAGGAACTGCCCAGCAGATGAAGGCCCGGTTGAGGTGTTAATTCCCCTAAACCCTAAACCCTAAACCCTAAACCCTAAACCCTAAACCCTACACCCTAGACCCTAAACCCTACACCCTAAACCCCAAACCCTAACCCTAAACTCTAAACCCTAGATAGAGCTTAATGCTTTCAGGGCTTCAGGGTTTGAATATGTAAGAGTTTAGGGAGATGCCCTCCCAAGGCAGAACATGGTGGAGAGGTTTCGCTACTGTTTGCACGGATCTCTCCCACAACAGTGCACGTTATTTGGGGAAATACGAAGTCTGAGGTCTGTCCACTTCAGCCCAACCCAAACCCCAAGCCTTTCCCCAAACCCTAGGCCCTAAACCTGGAACCCTAGGAGGAAATGAGGGTTTTTTGAAATACATGATAACCGATACACTATATTTTCGCATGGATAGTAATAGCTGCAAACATAGGAATCACCTCAACAAATGGTTTCGCATAGATAAACACACACACACACACACACACACATGAATACACGAACCATTAGGTCGACATATATATATATATATAAATGTAGTATATTTATATTTACATTTATATTTACATTTATGTTTGTATTTGTATTTATGATATTTATATTGTTATTTATAGTTAAATTTGTATTTATATTTATATTTATATTTAAGTACATAACTGAACAGGTAACTAACTAAACAAATAAATAAACATATATATATATATACGTATACATGTCCATACACACATGCCTACTAGAGCACATACGGGGACACATGTCCAACCATGTGTCGGAGAGTTTCTTTACCTGTTATGTTGGGTGTTGCTTGTGACATGAAACCATATGTATATGCACACACATACACACGCACACACACACACACACACACACACACACACACACACACACACACACACACACACACACACGCGGTCATTTCTCTAAAATTTGGCCCCTTTGGGGTCCTAACCCCTCTTATTTGGGGTGCCCAAAAGGAGACCATCTGTTTGATCCACCCCCTTTTGGTCGAGGGGGATGCCTTCAGCGTCAGGCATCTCCCCACACGCCAAGGGGACACTGTTCGAGCATTTGCAGCCACAAGGGCATCAGCTGAATGTGCTTGTGCCCTTAGATTCGCTGCCGGTGCTGTGCGTGTGTGCGTGTTTATTCGACCACCTTTCCCAACCATGCCCCGTCTCTGAGCCAGTGTCCCCAGCTTAGTACTTCGGTGAGGGATCATCGTGGGAAGAGCTTTGTTCCTGCGAAGTGGGCTGTCTTGCCAAGTGTCCAATTCCAACTCAAGCCGCCCGGCTTGGGGGGGCGGGCCCATGGAGGTTCGGGTGGCACACCCCTCCCAAATCCCAGGCTCGGATTGCGGGGCCCGGAGCGTTGAACTCTGCACCGGAGCCCCGATGACGCATGCGGAGGGGCAAAGAAGGCGAGAGGGACCGTTTCCGTAGGCCGGAGAGCACCCCAGGTCGACACTCACTCACTCACTCACTCACCCATCTGTTTGATCCCTGACCACATGTATTCATGGTATTATTCGCGCCAGACTTAGGGTTTAGGGTTTAGGGTTTAGGGTTTAGCGTTTAGCGTTTAGGGTTTAGGGTTTAGGGTTCGTGGCGGTTCCAGCTCGTAGGCACACCCCTGTCAGATGCCCTGTTTGCAGAGTACAAGGAGGGCCCACATAGTTATCAGTAGAGTTCTAAAGCGAGGTTAGGGTAGTAAACAAAGGCATATAGGCTCCAATATAGGCATATGAAGTTCGTATGAAGTAGAGTCATAAAGAGAGGTTAGGGTATTACACAGGGTATTTGTAGGGTTCGGGGGTTTAAGGTTTAGTCATATGCAGAGGTGCCAGGGCTGAGGCTAATCATTTACGCTCACACACCAACAGGGCTAATGGGTTAAGGGTTTAGGGTTTAGGGTTTAGGGTTTAGGGTTTTGGGCATTCGGGTTTAGGGTTTAAGGTTGAGGGTTTAGGTTCCATTGCATCCTTGTTAATGACCGGGCTCACCGGAAATTTTTGGGCTTGGAGGATAGCCGCAGCCCCTGTAACTCCTATACGCCTCAGTCACAGCCCTCCCTATATATGCCCTTTAGTAGCCCTAAACCCTAAACCCTGAACCCTAAACCCTAAGAACCAGCCGGAAGCAGGCTCTGAAGGAGGCCACGAAAGCCTACAACTCGGCGCACCACGAAGCGCACCGCCTCGGCAAGGCCGGCTTGGGTGCCCCCGGGACCCTATTTACCTACAGTTCAGGAGTTTTGGGGGGGTTTAGGGTTTAGGGTTTAGGGTTTAGGGTTTAGGGTTTAGGGTTTAGGGTTTAGGGTTTAGGGCTACAGTTTAGTAGTATCTGCCCGTAAGTAGCAGATACTGTTGATGGATGAAATCTTGCACCGCTTTATATGGCCAAGCAAAGTAGAGACCCCGCGCCCCCTTTTTAATATTGATTGTTCTTCCTCGGAAGTGCCGTGGGTTCCAATGACAAAAATCTTGCACCACCTCGGTGTCCATCATCGTCAATATTAAAAAGGGGGTGCGGGGTCATGCTCATGTGTCGTGTCACTTGTTATTCAATAAGTGGTGCAAGATTCCCTCTATCAGCCGTATTGCCCATAATTAGTAGTAACTGCCCTTAAGTAGTAAGCATAACCCTTAAACTAGTAGCTATGACCCATATGCCCTTAATGAGTAGGTATAACCCTTAATTTAGTAGGTAGAACCCATATGTAGGTACAGAGGGTCCCAGGTGGAGCTTAGGTATGCTATTGGAGCGCAAAGCTTAGTGAATCTGGAACTGGTGTACAAGGCCTGTCCTCAGCCATAAACCCTGAACCCTAAGCCCTAACCCTAAACCCTGAACCCTGAACCCTTAACCCTTAAACCCTTAACCCTAAACCCCAGCCCTTCTGTCACATCTCTCTCCTCCCTTCTTGTCGGTGCGGCTGCCAGCTTGAACCTTTGACGTGGCATGGCCGCAGGATGATACCAGTGACGGGGAATTGGAGTTGCTGAGGCGTTGCCTCAAGGCGCCTGTGTGGACTGACAAACTTGACGATCGCTGAGAGGCTACTTGCAACTTGTGTGCGTTGGTTGCCCTTTTGCAGATGACCTCACAGCTGCACGGCTGCAGGATGAAACAGAATTTCGACGGGGAATTGGAGTGCTGAGGCCATGCCAATCGGCACCCATGCAGACGAACAAAACTTGACGATCGCTGAGACGCAAGCTGCAGTGACATGAGGCGGTGGGCATGTTTGCAAGCTTGACGTGGGCGCGCCGTCGGGCGTTGTTGGGGATGTTCAGGTTTCCTCAGCATTTCAAGCAGCACATCTTACGGACTGTGCTTCAACTTGACGGTTGGGGGGGGGGGGGGGGGAAAGGGGTCGCTGATGCCACCTCAGGCGATGGCGGGGGAAGCGGCCGAACAGGAGCCTCACATTAGGGGCGAAGGGGCTAGTCTAAGCATCCGAACTCAGACCCTGTGACCGACAAGCTGACAAGGTTAAGCTTGAAATGTGCAGCCCTGCTGTTGTGAGTGCTTGCGGCTGCTCGCTTGGAGCTCTGACGGGTGGCATGGCCGCAGGATGATACCAGTGACGGGGAATTGGAGTGCCAAGGCGTTGCCTCAAGGCGCCTGTGCGGACTGACAAACTTGACGATCGCTGAGAGGCTGCCTGCGTGGGTCGCTTGTGGCTGTGGTAGCCCCGCTTGGCTTCATGACTTGTTGCCGTGCATACTTGCGACTTGTGTGTTGGCTGGCTGTTTGCATCACGGCTGCACGGTTGCAGGATGAAACAGAGTTTCGACGGGGAATTGGAGTGCTGAGGCCATGCCTTTCGGCACCAATGCAGACGAACAAAACTTGACGATCGCTGAGACGCAAGCTGCAGTGACATGAGGCATGTTTGCAAGCGGAAGTGGGCGTGTCGTCGGGAGTCTTTGGGGTTTGTTCAGGTTTCCTTCGCATGCCAAGCACATCTTACAGACTGTGCTTCAACTTGGGGGGAGGGGGGGGAAAGGAGTCGCTGATGCCGCGTCATGCGATGGCGGGGGAAGCGGCCAAACAGGAGCCTCACATTAGGGGCGAAGGGGCTAGTCTAAGCATCCGAACTCAGACCCTGTGACCGACAAGCTGACAAGGTTAAGCTTGAAATGTGCAGCCCTGCTGTTGTGAGTGCTTGCGGCTGCTCGCTTGGAGCTCTGACGGGTGGCATGGCCGCAGGATGATACCAGTGACGGGGAATTGGAGTGCCAAGGCGTTGCCTCAAGGCGCCTGTGCGGACTGACAAACTTGACGATCGCTGAGAGGCTGCCTGCGTGGGTCGCTTGTGGCTGTGGTAGCCCCACTTGGCTTCATGGCTTGTTGCCGTGCATACTTGCGACTTGTGTGTTGGCTGGCTGTTTGCATCACGGCTGCACGGCTGCAGGATGAAACAGAATTTCGACGGGGAATTGGAGTGCTGAGGCCATGCCTTTCGGCACCAATGCAGACGAACAAAACTTAACGATCGCTGAGATGCCGCCTCACAGCCGCTAGTGGTTCTTACAGACTCCAGCTGCTTCGGGTGTAGGGTTTAGGGTTTAGGGTTCAGGGTTTAGGGTTGAGTGTTGAGGTTTATAAGTTTAGGGTTCCGGGCTTATAGGTTTCCAACATGTGCCGTTAACCTGCACCTCAGTTTCCCAGTGCCCCATCCACCCACACCCACAGAGACACCCTGCGCGCGCGCGCGCGCGCGATTTTTTTCATATGTAAGGAAGGCGATAGGTTCCTAGGGCCTACTTACTTAATCAGGATGTGTATATTGGGGCAGTTGTTTATTACCCTACAACCCCTAACCCCCAAACCCTAAACCCCATAACCCCTAAACCCCTCAAACCCTAAAGCCTATAACCCCAACCCCTAAACCCTAAACCCCAAACCCTATTTACATATTATATTATGGGCAGCAGAGCGGGCTAAAACTGGTAAGCATGGAGGCACCATCCACAGAACCGAAGCCCTGAACCCTAAACCCTAAACCCATAAACCGTAAACCCTAAGCCCTAAACCCGAAACCCTATTCATACCTCCTGGCAGCTCTTGGAAGTGGACTTGGACCAAATGTCGGACGGCGAGGCGAAGGCGCAGGATTTTCAGGGTTTCGGGGGTAAAGAGCTTGAGGCTTAAAGTCCACTGAGGGTTTAGGGTTTAGGGTTTGGTGTGCTCATTAAGGGTTTAGGGTTTAGGGTTTACGGCGGCCCCTTGTTCCTGGCCAGCTCTTCCCGGTACACTTGCGAAGCAAATCTGCTTGCACAGCGACCGGAGCTATGTCCTTACCTGGCAGCTCGGTCGGGTACTTCTCTTTCAAGATCTCGGTGAGGTACTTCTTTCTCTAGTAATTAGCGCCCTAAAACCAGTAAATCCTGACCCCGTCAACCCGTGGACTTGCCCTCAGCCCTAAACCCTAAACCCTAAACCCTACTCCTTACATGGCCGACCTGCGTAGGTGATGCTTCGCGCCAAGCAGCTGGGCTTCAGCAAGAAGCAGGCTCCTGCCGCAGATCCCGAGATTTGTGAGAGGGGGGGGAGGGGTGTAATATAGGGGTCGGAAGAATTGCTGATAATAGGGTCCCTTAGTAATTACAGTATGATAACCCCCAAAACCCATTCTAATTATTCAGGCCCCTACATTATGGTGTGCAAAGTGTACGGCCATAAGCCCTGAACACAAGGTACCGCTCGACGAGGGCCTCATGGCAGCTTGTTGGGGACTCAAGCGAGACATCCTAAACCTTAAACCCTAAATCCTACTGCCTAAACCCTAAACCCTCATAAACGGGTATCACTGGGGATCTGGGTTTCACCCAAGGAGTGTTGTGGGGGTGCAGGTGGAAGGGCTGGCCTGCGGTAGCTGTATTCGCGACCCATGATGAGTCCCAAACTCCTCCCCACTCCCCTCCCTCCCCCTCTCCCTCACCCGCGCCCTCGCCCTCATTGTCTTGTTTCTTGCTGCTTTCATGTTTCTCTCTCTCTCTCTCTCTCTCCCTCTCTCACTGACACTCACACAGAACACAAAAAGCCAAAGTGCGTCCTCAGCAAGACTAGCATGCCTGAGCTCCAGCAAATCGAAAGCAGCTTTGCAAATCAGGTGCCATGGCTCCTCACGCATGGGGCTCTTTGGGTTTACGGTTTTGGGGTGCAGGGTCCGGTATTCTTCTAATATGGTTATAAATACAGCTACAAGTACAGTAATAACCCTAAGCCCTAAACCCTAAACCCTAAACCCTAAACCCCAAGCCCTAAACCCTAAACCCTAAACCCCAAACCCCAAACCCCAAACCCTAAACCCTAAACCCTCCCGTAAGGACCCTATAAGAAGTGCTCCGGAGGCACAGGTTGATGAGTTGCAGAAGGAGCTGCACCCTGGCTGGAGCTTAGCTAGGTAGGCCCTTGGGAGACTGCGTTTTTGTTAGGGTTTAGGGTTTAGGGTTTAGGGTTTAGGGTTTAGGGTTTAGGGTTTAGGATAGATAGAGAAATGTCTATACATGTACTATACATAGCCCTAAACCCTAAACCCTAAACCCCAAACCCCTAACCCCAAACCCTAAACCCTAAACCCTATGTCTACCGAGACATAGGGTCTCCACCAGGGGTCCGGCCCCCAGGGAAGAGCTCCAGCGCCGTGCCGGCATCGACCCCGATGCCCCGGCGGGCGACCACCCCATGTCGCCGAAGTCCACCGCAGGCTCTCGGGGTTTAGGGTTTAGGGTTTAGGGCTTGGGGTTTAAGTTTAGGGTTTGGGGTTTTCGGGGTTTAGGGGTTAGGGTTTAGGGTTTAGGGTTTAGGGTTCGGAGTAAGGCATGCAATATGAAGATATACCAGAGATTAATAATACAAATAAGAGATTGCCTGTGCTTGAAGGCCAAATTCTGAGATTATAGGACATCTTTGACCCTATATGTGGAGGAGATCCTATATACTAACAACATTTTTCGGTTTTTTGGACATCCAGAAGAATATCATCTTAATGATTCCTGCATTTGGGACCATTAACATAACAATTTCTGGGGTGATAATCTTACTATCCTGACCAACTTGTACAAACATCTTGCATGGGTTGTTACAGATCTTGGAAATCCATCATTATTATCACACCTTCGAAGTAATTGTGCCTTCGTGGCACAATCTGTTTATTCATGTTTACTATAGGTGGTTCTACAGGAATGGTTCTTGTAGATGCTACAGTAGCTCAGTAGATCTAGGATTACACGATACATATTATGTTGTAGCACGTTTTCATGTCGTTTTTTTTCTGTAGGGGCTATAATTTCCAGCTTCGCTGGAATAATTGTTCAGGGAGAGAAGATTCTTTTGGTTCCTGAGATTCCCTGTCATCTCTTGCATCAGGAATAACTTTCCTATCTTTTGATTCACTTCGTTCGGGCATTCATTACGTTCACTTCATTCATATCTTCCTTTCATTTTCTAAATCACTTCTCTCTTCGTATTATTAATCAGAGTTAAGTCTTTAAGTGAACACAATTATAAAGAAGTGAGTTTGCGAGCGAATGCATGAATTGTGTGAACGTGAACTCACTGCGTTGACTAGACTTTACGCGTTCAATTCACTCAATTAATTCGTTCATTAGCTGGCAACGACAGTGCGCGACAGAAGCTGGACAAGAAGGTATCAGAAGTTAGAAGGGTTGCGAAGCTGATTAAGTTGATTGCATCGGGATCGCTCACGTTGAGGCCCGATACTTCCTGCTCAGAAGTTGGGTTGCCGATGATGGCCGCCTGGTGTTTTGCGGAGGTAACTTGGGCAAAGTTGTGACACGATGCGTTTTTGCACGCGTGTCACAAGTCCCAAACCAACTGGGCAGTACTTATTTGGGTTTGGATGACATGCTGGATGGATGGACATTGCGGCGTGAGTCCATGTGCTACAATGATGCTGCGGCTATGACGCTGGAAATCATGCTGCGGGCCCGCCCGGAGGCCCAAACGAATCAGAAGCCCAGCTTCGGAACGGCACGCTTCTAATGTTCGTCAAGCATCACTCCCCCCCCCCCCCCCTCCCCACTTCGAATTTACGCTGGCGAACGCCCCAGCCCAGAACCGGCAAAGTCGGTTCGAAGGCCGCCAGGAATATGTTGTTGCAAATGCCCGCTGGAAAGGTTAAGAAGAGAATTATGGCCCCGGTGATCCAAATAAGCTATTGATAATATGAACGAAGTATATAGAGACCATACAGTTTGATAAGGGAAATATAAGGATGAAAGACGCATGATTTCCACCTTAAATATGGGCTTTTAACTTTTAACCGTACATTTACTGGAATCTTCATTCTAGCTCTCTTATGTTGAGTGTTTCATTGAGTTATAAGGAGTGAAGATATGAATGAGTTCATGCAATCGCGTTCTTCTTTCTTCTCGCTACTGTCCCGTAGTTTCTTGGTCTACAAAGGGTTTTGGAGTAGTCTTGGTGCGGTATCGGAGTCGTGTTGGAGTGATGTTTGGGGTATTGAAAAGAGACCGGAATGATTTTAGGGTGAATTTTCCCATGGTGTTATAAGCCCTTGAAAAAGTCTGGCGCGCTTGCGCGCGTGCGCAGGGAGTGGCTTTCCGGGTTCCCCACACTCTGTCGCTGCAGCTTCGCCGCGCTTGGACGACTTTCAGAAGGCACGAGACGAGGTTTAGGGTTTCAAAACTTTTCTGAGGGCTTATAGGGTCGTTGTTTTCGGGTTTTAAGGCTTAACAGCGCTGAAAGGTGCTTTAAAGGGCTGAACAAGTGCTTGAAAGGGCTTAAAAGGGTTTTAGAGGGGTTTGAGGTTTGGGAAATGTGTAGTTGGACCTTTCATCGTGGTTCCAGTCTGAATAGTCTTCTTAAGTACCCCGCCACTTCCTGACGGAACTTCAACTAAGGGACAGGGCAAGGCGATGAGATTTTTTAATGACGCGGAGGGCTCCTGGTAGTACCCTCATTCCCCGGTCTTTTTTGGCTTAGGATTTCTTCGAAACACCTGCTAATCAAAAAGGGCACCAATCTCAATCCTAGGTTGCTGGCAAGCAAACCCTTCAGCAAACAAATCGCCAGGTGGTAATACGCGTTCTCTGGTGTGTGTGTGTGTGTGTTTGTCCCTAAACCCTAAACCCTAAACCCTAAACCCTAAACCCTAAACCCTAAACCCTAAACCCTAAACCCTAAACCCTAAACCCTAAACCGGGTTTAGGGTTCAGGGCCTAGTGTCCTGAGCATCCAGGTCTATAGGGGCAAACCTGGACCTAGCAAGGATGAGGAGGGACCTGGGGTTCAGGTTTAGGGTTTAGGGTTCAGGGTTCAGGGTTCAGGGTTTAGGGTTTAGGGTTTAGTGTTTAGAGTTTAGGGTTTAGGGTTTAGGGTTTAGGGTTCAAGGGTCCAAGGTCGAGCCCCTGGAATTAAGCCACGAAAAGGCGCTCAACAATCATCCAGCATCTCAGCACGTACAGGCCAAGTTGGAGCAGCGGCGCATCATCGAGGAGGGCGTCGTGCTGAAACCCGATAATTGGTTAAACGCCATAAGCCCTAAACCCTACCTTAAGCCCTAAACCCTAAACCCTAAACCCTAAACCCTACAATGCCTCTTGTATTTGCCTATTTGACCAAAAGAGCCACAACTCACAGACCCCTGGGAGGATCCAAAAAGTAGATCCCGTTGAAGGCTTCGGAGAGGGACTTAATGGTAGTTTAGGGTTTAGGGTTTAGGGTTTAGGGTTTAGGGTCTGGGGTTTAGAGCTCTTCTTTCAGCATTTTCCCTTGGGTCTGGGATCTGGATTCCAGGTCGCTTCAGGGGGCGACCTAGTCCGAATCGTCAGTCGCTGAAAACACCTGCCGAGAAGGCTCAGGGAACCCCCCGTGAACCCCAAACGCTGGAAACGCTAAACCCTAAGCCAAAGCCCCCTCAAGTTGGCTTGTAGCAGAATATTTAACGGGTATATCAGGGCCTCCTAAAACAAGGGGCCCTTGTAGCCACCCAAAAAACTCCCCCCAGAGCCAAGCCCGGGATTGGGGGTCTAGGGTGGAAGGGTTTAGGGGTTTAGGGTTTGGGGTTTAGGGTTCAGGGTTTAGGGCTTAAGGGTTTAGGGTTTAGGGTTTAGGGTTTAGGGCTTTAGGGTTTTAGGGTTTAGGGTTTAGGGGTTCAGGAGCTGCTGAAGATGGAGGGGGCGATGAATCCGGAGCCTCGGCTGCATGGCGCCCATCCCTGAAGCGTGGGTTTAGGGTTTAGGGTTTAGGGCTCAGGGTTTAGGGCTCAGGGTTTAGGGTGTAGGGCGTTAGGGCATTAGGGTGTTGGGGTGTCAGGTGGTTTGGGTTTAGTGTCAGCCGTGAACCCCTCCCCCTCAAGCCCAAGCATCTCTGTACTAATGTACTAAGTAGTCTTGTGCATGAGGGTGTGGCAGTCCTAGGCTGGTGCATGGGTTTTATGATGTTTAGGGTTTAGGGTTTAGGGTTTAGGGTTTAGGGTTTAGGGTTTAGGGTTTAGGGTTTAGGGTTTAGGGTTTAGGGTTTCTGAGCGCAGCATCCACAACGTATGGGCTCCTGGAGTCTGGAGTTAGAATGGCAACGGCGATCTTAGG